>JAUTBQ010014126.1:0-19357 GCA_032361185.1 Lepetodrilus ovalis
AGGGGAACAACAAGTACCATCTTTTAACGTCTTTTGGTATGACGCGACCGGGGATCGAACCCGCGACCTTCCGCACTAACCACTATGCCACGAAGCCGGCTCGATGAATTTGGTGGTATTATTTATGTTTGCAATAACTTACACTATTCTGTGTACCATGACAAATTCAAGTATTCTAGTAACATGATCGTAAGACCAATTACATCCTAAACACCACGGGTCATTGTGTTGCCCACCGTTCAAGACAACTTCTGTTCTTGCAGAATATACCTGGCAATGATCTTTTATGTGGGTGTGATGACAGGAGGAAGCAATAACAAGGCCACCTACAGCAGGAACATAGCAGACAATTAGATATTGGTTTGCAGATTGTCAGATGTGCTATTGACCAATTTTAGTTCACTGAATGATTTGCAGCTTAAAGCCAAGAGGGCAATAAAACACTGACCACATATCACAAATAGATGGCACCATGTCCGTTTATTTAATATGTACCAGTCCTATTGAACAAACTAGTACTTAGCTCCTCTTATTTATTTAAAACAACTTTCAGCTCCATAATTGAACAATATTTTGATATACAGTGTCCCCTTGATATAACACTGAAGTTGGTGGTCCATGACATACAACCCCCTCCCCCCGCATTATAGTACCCACCTTATACGATAATACAGGGAAAAAAAAGAAAATACCCCGCAGTATATCTGAATCCGCAGTGCTTCGGACCGTGTTATATCAAGGGGGCACTGTATTTGGTATATTTTTATATGCATAAAAGTACAATTTACATGATATTGCATACATTCTTTGAAATCATAACATTTCGATCATTGTTCCATTTAATCTCCATTATGCAAACAAGGAAACAATAGGCAATTATATAGTGTACATTTGGCAATCCCATGTGTGCCGGTTTGTACAGAACATGTTCTGGTCAACATGGCCGATGGGTTGATTATATCAAAAAGCACTCTGCAAGAAGCACTTGCTCTCAGTCCAACATAAACAAAACTCAGGTACAATCACACATGGGTTTTGTTATTCAAATATTGGGTTGTCGCCAATGATGAAGTTATATTACTTTTCCACATTAGAAAAGTAAACAAGCCAGCTTTAATCCCTCATTAAAATGGCTGCCAGATGTTCAGAGAAGTCACATGCCCAATTGGTGAAGGTCATGACCTGTGTGTTGACCTCTGACCTCCAGACAGTTCTTAAATTAAATGAAGAAGAGCCTAAATGGAATACCATTTTTAAAATGCCTTGCAAGACTCTGTAAATACTATGTTTCTACAGAGGAAGGTTTTAATATTTCAGTGCAAGATCAAATGAATGGAAAACCAATGATTAACCATTTCCAAAAAAAAAACATTAATAGAGGAAATGATGGAAGACTAACTCCAAAATGATTACCATAACATCATCTTAAACATTTCTCCAATCGTCCATTTCTTGTAATGCAATTTTGGATGCATATTCACTTATAATTTGGTGTTTCCGTTTTCAAAATAAGAAACTTGTCAAAACAACTTTTGATCCAGCAGTGAGAATATTTGTTGATCTAGATGCTATAAAAACATCATTTCTCTAATTGGCACTTTCCTGATGTGATATCACAGTGAAAGAAAAACAATCTCAATGCCAAGACGACAGAAAACATCATATTTGCCTGACCATTGTTGTCATCATCATCATCATGATTATTATCATCATTGTCATCATCAATCATCATGATGCTGATCATTATATAATATCAGCACCATGATCATGATAATCAATCCTCATCATCCTCATCATCATAATGATCATTATAATCATCATCATTATAATCATCATAATCATCATCATCATCACCACCGCCTTTTTTCAGTCCTAATCATAATATCATTGAGGAATATATGAACATAAGGACTGCTGGCTCACTGGAGGGAAACCTTCAACTATTTATCTACAAATAGAAATTGCAGATAATTGCCTTTGTTATTTCACTGCAATGACAAAAGATCAGAGAGTTCTATATAGACTGAAGAGATTGCAAGCACCCTTCCCAATGTTTATTTACTGATAATAACGCCGCCCAAACAAATAAACACGAGTGGCGATGCATGATGAGTAGTGGCCCTCGATGGATGATGAGTAGTGGCCCCTCGGAACATTACCATAAAGGTAACATGTATTTATTTGGGTCGGAAACATTACCATAAAGGTAACATGTATTTAACTGGGTCGACCCATGTGGGCTGACTCCCATGATGCAACGTGTGTACACACATGGGAAGAGGAGAGTTCTAACGTGGAATCACTGGTCTAGATTCTCTGGATGACTTCAAGCAGATATCCATGTTCTGACATTGGACAGATATCGATGTCGACATCCACATGGAGATCTCTGCGTCTGCTTCATATAGAACTGGACATCACAGGCAAATCACTTGGAATCTACTTAGTTTGCATTGAAGAATTCATTCTGGGACCAGTGGGAGACACACATACATTGTACTCTGGAACTCCAGCAGGTTAATACTGCAACACAGCATACAAGGGTGTTCTCCTATGACTGCACCTCAAGTCTTTAGTTACGCTTCACTGAGGTAGAAATATCCTGAATGTAATACATGCACTTGAACATTTTGCTGATTCTCAAAATAAAATTAATGAATTACCGGTAACTACATGCAATGCACATCTTACATATCAATGGCAATTAGAATATCAGCTGGAAAGAAAAAGCTAATTGAAATTTTATATTGATAGTCATGAGGATTACGTAAAACCTCCTATGTGACTATGATACTAGCGAGTCCTGAATACTGGACGAATGCACCCCACAACTTATCTACTGGCCCTTAATTTATTTTGTTGAGTATAAATTATGGGGTCAAATTCTCTTGCTTGCACCATTACGAAAGTACTTGTTTTACTGTGTTAGTCAGGAGGCCAACAGGAAGTACACAGAGGTCTTTAAGCCCTCCTAGCCTCCGCCACTGAAATATGAACCCTGTTGTATCTTGTGACAGTCAGCATATAGTAATAGTGTTATTATTAATGATGGCTGTTTCGAAGGCAAGTCAAGGTATGTTGGAGATAATAGACAGGGCCACGTTATACCAGCTGACATTACGTCTCTGTGATGACCTTTGGAGGTCGGTTCAGATTGCTTTCTATGCCTGAATTAAATGTCAATGAAATAATATCCAAGTAGTAATAGAAAAATTGAGCCTTTTCAATCTTTAAATTGAAATATTGTCAGACTGGTGTAATTTGTGGTATTTCATTGCCAAGATTCAAAATTTGTAATATGTATATTTGTTTTGATATCTGATTCTTGTAATTGAGAGACTAATAAATCAGAATTATTTGTAGAATAATTATCAATGAGTGATTTATTGCTTAACCAGAGAGAAAAGGAGAGATTTATAGCCATACTATTTCTAAAATCTTACCAAATTTCAACCTTAAATTATCACAATTTTTTATATTTTTTTTTCATGCTAGAGTTTTATACTTAGTAGTGCTTATGATTAATCCACAAGTTAGAAGGTTAACACAACATAAAGAAATAATAAATAACTATGCTTTGTGCATAGGTTTAACCCATGACCTTGATGACATAGAAATGTATACTTATTATGTATCTTTCTGATTAATGGTCTGTTATTTTGACCTTATTTCTTCTTATTATATTAATGTACCTATGTGGACTACGCCACAATAAATTCCACGATAACCCACATATTCTCTGCTTTATTAGTCATAAACACTGCTCTATGTGGCACCTGCAGTTGCCAACAGCAGAAAGAAGGTTAATAATAAATCTGATTCACCACTGTAGATACAATTTCCATGTAATATTGATATGCTATCCATTTACCAGATTACTGACTTATACAAATGTTGAGTAATGACCGAGTTTCTAGGATGTGGAAGTATTGGCTCTAAGCACAGCCAAGGTGTCATCAGTAATTTCACAGTATCACAAATACTAATTGACTTGCCGCTTTAGAACAGCTCTTCAAGTCCACCATCTTCAAAAGAAACCTCAAGATACAAGTCACTTCTGATATAAAGGCATTACTACCACCACATCTCTCAGCAATAACTGTCTGATAAAGACATTCAGTAAAAAGACTTAATGGATAAACAAGTATTAGGTGAGATATGCCTGATAAGCGAGACAAGTGCTTCATTGACAATCAAGAGCCGCAGATAGTGGAGTCTGTGTAGTGTAGGGGTGGAGGACTATCACAATAGCTACTTGAGCTGGACATGTCGGGAGACTGGGGCTTTGATGTAGTAGCAGTTGCATATTGGAGATCCAGACAGATAGACAGACAGACACGCACACACACACACGCATACACACACACACACACACACACACACACTCACAAGCACAATGAGATGGAAGGAGATGGAGAGGGCAAGAAAGAGAGAGAGAGAGAGAGAGAGAGAGAGAGAGAGAGAGAGAGAGAGAGAGAGAGAGAGAGAGATATGAGAGAGAAAGAGAGAGAGAAAGAAAGAGACAGAGAGAGGGGGATAGAGAGATAGAAAGATGAGAGAGGGCAAGAGAGATGATAGAGAGAAAGATAGAAAGAAAGAAAGAAAGAAGGAGAGAGAGCGAGACACACACACACACACACACACACACACACACACACACACACACACACACACACAGACAGACAGACAGATAGACAGTTATTGTAGTCACATCCAGTAGACTCGGGGAAAGTTATTGAATTCTGTCAGTGCTGAGTTTGTAAAACATATTTCATAGAGATGATCTTGGTGTGACCTACAAACTGTTATTGGTGGTGCAGGATGGCATTGGTGGTTGTGCATGCCAGGTGGTGGATAGTTATGCATGATGTCAGTAATAGTTACGCAAGCTGTCAGTAGTGGCTATACAGCATGTCAGTGACAGGTAAGATGGCAATGGTGCAATGTCGAACATCAGCGAGGTTAAATAGGTTCAAGTACGAGACCTGAACCTGCCAAGCTACAGTATTTGTACTATAGAGTTACTACAAACCACAGACCCAGCTAGATGCCAACCACATGCCAACCATAACCCAGCCATAACCTAGACGTACTGTGTTCTGTCAGCAGTAGAGAATGGATGTCAGTTAGTCTGTACTGATCCTGTGTCATCAAGTGTGATATATGATGCTGTAACTAGTTCATATATGGTTAGGATGGACATCTCCAGTTCAATATTCTCTAATGTTTCATACAGTAGTTCATCTCTAACAAGTCCTGTACATCTGACTGTGCATAGGATTATCTGGATGTGTGTGAAAGTGTACAGTCCATACTCATGGAAATGGTTAAGGGCAGAAGCATTAAACACAGTTCTACTAATGGATTGAAAATCATTAATCTTCCGTATCAGGACCATCCATGACAAAACTCATAGTGTGTTGTGAGCATGGACGTTGTTCCCACAGTAATTCAGGAAGCTGACCTGACAATTAATTAGCCTGATTTCCCAACCACCTCTCACAGGTTTATTCCCTGAAGTCCCAGATTTGTTTCTCAACCACCAGTCAGTCAACTGATTAAACTGACCTATGTCCAGTTATGTGGTCAGTTGGTCAGCTGCAGGTGAGAGATGGTTAGTTTCAGGTGTATCAGACATGACAAAGATGTAGATGATGCTCGGAACTCTCACTGGGTGAAGTATGAAAGGTCTGAAATAGCCAACTCTGGGAAAATTGGTTAATCTGACACAATGCCTAAAGGGGAAACTCCAATATGTCCAGTATATCTAAATGTGTAAACCAGCTACTGTATGAACTAGGCCTATATCAAGTTTGGAACCTTCTGCTTTGTGAAAACTGTCTAATATGACAATGTGCCCAATAGCAGGGAAACCAAGCCTTACAATAAGCTTGTGAAATGAAAGTTGTAAACACTTAAATTGGTCAAACCTGATCAATTTTGGAACATTCTGCTTTCAGAAAATTGGCTAATTTAATGAAATGTCCATTTGTACAGGTAGTAATATTCATGTTGGCTATTAGAGAAGGTTATTATAGCTTTGTGAAATGGGGCACTGTCCAGCTGGATGATCTGATGAATGTCCACTTTGCTGGTGGTCAGCTAATGGTGGGGTGACCAGGTGTGGTCAGATCAACACAGCAGATAACTGACCACACAAGTAAATACAGCACCTGAGAAGAGCTACCTGCCTTAATGCCAGCTGCAGGTGGAGAATGGCTAGGTGGCAGGTTTGGAAAATACATCAATGAAAAATCAATTATATTCTATTATTTCTACTGTTCAAATAATTAAAATGTTGCCATTTTAATGCAGAGAAGACAGGTGTGGAAATATTGGCATCAATTAAAAAGACTTATTTCACCATCCATTTAAATTTAAAATATTCCATTTTAATCACACCTGTTATCAAAAAAAAGGTAAAATGACATCTTTGGCATTCGTGATTTGTAAGCGGAGTTTCAAATAAAACAAATTACTACATTGACCCATGTAAAAGGCATGCACTAAAACACTACGAAGAAGGATGAGTGTTATGTTCATTGCAATAATGATAACAGGCTGTACACAACATATCATAAACATGTTCCCCATCACCAATACTTCCCCTCTTCCTCCAGAACACACTCATATCTCCACACACACATCTCAGCATAGGCAGCAGGCCCTGTTCCAGAACGTGTTTATTTGCTCTCATAAAGAAAGCATCATAGCTTTTCTAAGTCAACACAATTAGATACAGAGAAAGAAAGGTAGCCGTCTCTTCCAGGCAACTTCCTGTAAACAAAATGGCATTCCTTACCTGCCTGTGACAGATTGTGAGCCGAGATTCCTGGGTACACAATATATGCACATATGCAGAGGAGAAACAGATAGATAAATGTCTATCAGTAAATGGTCATTCCCTTTTTGCCTATAATAGTTACAGTGTTTCCTACTTAGTATCCAGAATGTGGAGGTCTACAGAGTTGATATATAGTTCACACATGAATATACCTCCAGAATACTGATGGTTTGCCAGAATACTAGAACACTGTTGCAGATGGTTTGATTGAGGTGTAGAAACTGTAATGAGAATATAGGTGGAATATTTCAATGTAAGATTACAGAGCAAAAGACTGGGTGCATGAACAATGCATGAATGGCCTCTACCACAGAATGTCCTCTACCTTGTAATGTCATATAGGAGAGTCTATATATCCTAGATCTACCTTGGAGAGCAATATATCTAAGACAGTCATCTATATAGATAGGAGTGTCATCTTTCAGAATGTCATACACCTAGAATAGTCATCTACCTAGAAGAGTCACTTCCTCAAATTGACATATTTCTAGGACAATCACCTACTTAAGAGAGTCATCTACCTCAGAATGTCTTATCTACCTACCAGTGTCATCTACCTCAGATTTTTAACTCTGCAATCCACATAGACACAGCAATTAGATGTGCTGTGTTAATAATGATGACATCGACAGAATAACATTTCATGCATTTGTACTGACTGTCCTTGACCTGAAGCATGCTGTGTAATAATTTCTGTACAGAGTGGGAACTGTGGCAACCAACTGCCGAATGAGTGATTGTCCACACCGACAGACACCACATCTGCTGTCAGATACCAGATAAAATGTGCCAGGAGATCAAATACGTTTAGCCAGTGGAATAACATACCCCTACATGATATCCTACATATGATAATCAACAAACCTTAACATGGTGCTTCAAGCTTGCTTCCATACCTATCTATTTGTGACTGGGGGGATATTTGGGGTTATTTATCATCAAGGGACCTGTTCCGCAAAGAATACATGAAGTGCTTGTCATTACTGGAAGCTGATTCATTGTTTTGCTTGTATCAAAAACTGGAGGTTGGAAAGATGTTAAACATGTACTACTTATAAAGAATACATCATGAAATCATGTTGGCCATCCTAGCTTTGGGACACACAGTCAGTCCATCAGTCCATCCTTCTGTTGACCAGCATGCCATGGCCTGAGCTTGTACTTGGACATCGGTCTGAGATTCTTGACCAACAGGTGCAGATGTTGTCCAGTGGATAGGAGTCAGATACAAATACATCACAAACAACAACAGCTACCATGTTGGCTGTCAGTTCCCCTCTACTCCCGGTCTGCTTCTAAATATACAATGTGCTTACCTCCATCTGGATGAAACATAAGTCATTCACACTCACCAAATACAGGCCTCATTAGAAATACAGGACTTTCAAGTACCAATATTGAATATGGTGAAAATTCTGAAGAACAATGGTGGCAATTTTCCTACATTTCAAAGGATAGAATGTTGCATTTATCAGAGGATAGATATTGGATCAAATGGTGTGACATCCATAAGGCTGTATCCAGCAATCTCCCTCCAGGAGAAAACCCATACTGACATGAACTAAAATATGATATCAACACACCCATAAGCATTTCACATAAACCGGTAATAAACAGCAAGATAGTTTCATAAAAGATTGTCATTAAAGTTTGATTGAAATTTATGAGCAAATTAATAGAAGATATGTCTTTAGCAAACATTTCCTTCGCTGTTAACATTGACAAGGTAACAAGGAGCTGATGCTGAGATGAAAGGAAGATGGAAGGTGGGTACAGCTTATCTGGAACATAACATACGTGCATCTCTAGACATCATCAGCAACTACAGGAAAACCTTGCTATAAATTACTTCAAATTACTGTAGGACATGGATAAGCCTTGGTCTGTCTTTGACTTGATATCATAAAGCACTGGTTCACAAAGAAGCTGCTATCTTCAACTGTCAGCTACATCTTATAATCTCACATATCCTGTATTTTTAGTTCCTATTGAAGATGTTCAGGACAATTAATAAAACAAAAATGTAATAAATTATTATACAAATTTAAAAAGAATTGTCTGATGTCTCAAAGATATTTGACAGGGCTTATTGTATTCTGTAGTCGCCATGCCAGGATTATCAGTGAACCATGGTTGTAGACATCATTTCAGTGATCTTATTGCATTCTGTTTACAATGGGAGAGGGACCTGCAGAAACTTTGCATTATAACAAGTCATGAATAACACTGATAAATAGTGTAATGTTAATATATGGATATAAATTAATTTCACCAAATGTTAATAAATAATACAAAATCAATCATAACCAAGTACATGAATTACAGCAAATTATAATTCATAAATAGAAAGTCATATGATTAATTATGACATTAGGTTAAAATCCCCATTGTATTAATACAATTGCTTTGAAATGGACATCATGACCAAGTACAAGTGATAAATGTCAGTTCTACTTCAAACCAGATAATGATGGTGGTCAATTATTGTAATTTTGTTCTCCAAACTCTACAGACATGATTGCAACAACATCCCTGGATTAATATCAATTAAGTTCTTGTCCATACCAGCCGTATGTCCCGAACAGCATACATTAAACAGAGAGAACTTGATGACATGTATCCTGTACTGTCAGGTTAAGTGTAACATTTGTTCCTGCATTCTTGTTCAGATTGTTGCAGCAGGTTGTCTTCAAAGTCAGAAGACCATAATCTGAAGTAACAGTATATTTCTGATGTCTATAAAATGAGCTAAGTACTTTCCATCTCATTAAAATTTAACCTACATCTGGAGAGCCTCATAAATTAATGCTGATGCTAATAGTTCCACTTCCAAGTAAGTTCCAGTGTTAATGCTAGTAGTTCCACTTCCAGTGTTAATGCTAATAATACTAATAGTCCCAGTTTGCAGAGTCCAGCACTGTAATCACAAGGTGTGCTGTAGTATTAGCCTCTCCTGTAGTCAGACCAGCACACTGGGCAATAAAGCATGATTGACACTCAGTGAGGAGGAAGTACTGGGATGAACACGCCAAGGGAAGACTGTAACCGGTGATTACCTCTGATGTTCAACGTGAAAACAACTCCAGCAATTTGTATCTGGGACTTAGGCTGTTCAGGCTTGAAATTGCCGACAGCTTTGGTTTGGTTTTAAGCATGTTGATCCGACAATAAAAGAATGTTGTCCAAACTGGCAGACGGCTTCTTCAAGATGGCATGGGCAATTAAACTTGTGTTACATTACTTCCATGAACAGAGATGAACAGCATATAGTTAATATATTACTTCATATTAAAAGTAATTACTCAAGATAAGGATAATCGAAGGTCTCTTGTCTCTTCCGACATCTGTAGAAAATTGCCTTATATGTTTACACTGTCACTACAGGGTCACAGATGAGGTGAACATTGACTATAATGTAGATGCACTTGCAGGTTTCGGTGCAGTTCTCCATTTCCTGGAAGATAAGCATAATGTATGGACACCAGAAAGAACCTTTATGGCAGATTGCATATTTAGATGTTGGTAAACTGTGCGGAGATCTACTGAAGCGCGGCATGCATGACCAGCTCAGGGAGATATAAGCCCAATTACCAGAGCTAATTCTCCTGAAGTTGCTCTCAACAAGGCACAGGAACATCTTGTAACCACATTTCTGCTTACTAAGCAATTAGTTTCTAGCATCCAGAACATGTTATGCTCATGTCCTTGGTGGTGTGATGTTCTATTTTTTTCAAAATTAGTCTTGTGCAAGGTAATAATTGCATCTTTAGCTGCAATTTAACATTCCTGTATCTCAACATTGCTCTAATTTATTAACTCTTTTTTTTTCTATTCATTTGTTCTCTCTATCTCTTTTCAATTTCACTATTTATTAGTTCATTCTCTTTTTGTTCTACTCTTTTACTATTTCCATTCATGTTTGCCTTCCCGCCTGTCTCCTCTCTCTCTCTCTCTCTCTCTCTCTCTCTCTCTCTCTCTCTCTCTCTCTCTCTCTCCCTCTCTCTCTCTCTCTCTCTCTCTCTCCCCAGTAACCACGTACACATGGACTTAACTGAGTGCTGCCAGTTCACTCGCGGATTATTCCCGAGATTGTAGCCTCCATTCCTGAGATAGAAGCAATGTCCAGCAGAAAACATCTGCATGACTATAAGCAGAACATCTGCATGACTAACAGCAGAACATCAATAAACACACACTAAGCTGGAAGTTAAACACATTATTCCAGTTCCACTGTGCTACAAGACATGGTAGTCTGAACATCGGTGTTCATGCACTCTCCACAGAAACACACATATATCCCTCTCTTGCTGACGGAATAAAAGAAGTATATCTTGGACCAGCTTTATCTAAATTTGTCACGGCTTCACATATTCGTTCACCATTACCGGTAACACTTAGCATTGTCATTTAACTTGAATAAAACACGTACAGATGTTTTCATTTTAATTCAAAAGTTAAGTGTCATGCCATCTAATCGTACATAGTTAATGAATAAGATTGATATACTAGTATATCTTTTGTATTTTCTACTTTCAATGTTCGTAGTGCTACATGAATCAGTAGTAGCATACTACGGTACACAGAATGTAACTGTAGTAAATGCAAATACTAGTATCTGGTTACACGGCCCTCAACAATTCCTGATGAAACATAGCCTACTCCAACTTACATGCAGACATAGTGCATCCCTCCTTGTACCGCTGTATGCTACAATAGAACTGCATTACAAGATGTTGTCCTCTGAAAATTAGATGTCAGACTAAATGATGTCAGATGTCAGACAAAATGATGTCCATCAGACAGAATTTCATAACCAGCATGACAAGGGTTAATAGAATAATGGCAGTGAATACATGCTAGGTGTATGTCTAATTCTCCATGATAGCAAACAGATACTACCAATACTGTATATGTGTAGAGCTATCCTTTTTAGTATCCACATATCAGATGCAAAATAAAGGTTCTTCTACTTCTTCATCTATCTAAGCAATATGTTAACATAGCAAGTAGATCAAATTGAGAAATTCCATTTCTCATTAATAAATAAATGTTCATAATATTTTCCATGCATTACACATGCATGGAAAATATTAGTGAAAAAAAAAGAAGTGTTTATCTCCAATGTAAAAGAGTCGGCGTCACTAGAATGTAATTGTCACCTGTGTAGAAATGCCATGGTGTAGTTTGGGAATGTACAAATGCAGAGAAGCACATCTCAAAAACACAACACAAAGTGTCCATGACCTGTGTCTTAAATCTGTTTGCAGCTCAATTTATAAAGTTTTACATTTTTTTCCACTCTTGTATATTTTGTATATACTGTGTACACATTCAAGTGCATTCGACACAGGGGTGGTCTAAATCTCTCCAGCAACTGTCGGGCGTTGTCGCTTTAATACATTTTACAGCTGCCTGTTCAATTAGAACATATTTTCTCAATACATGCATGTAATTATATATTGTTCATTTTTCCTTTCCCAATAACAAAAATTAAAGCCATAGGGTAAATTCAGAGCACTCATGAACTAAAATGTTTTTTCGATATCTTTAATTTATGACAACATGCATTAGGCTTGAGTTTGACTCTCAGCGTAGAAACACACAACTATACTGCACATGTATCTACAGTGACTGTACTCCGCTGTATATATCTAGAACCCAGATGTCGGAGACGCCAACACACACAGCATGTCATATTGTGACACTAGCAATTACATCTTCTACCTTCTTGTACACATGTGTAGATATAGATAATATCTACACATGAATTCCAAAGTGCTTTTTATACACCGACTCTGTGTAAACTGTACATACAATTAATGTCACTGTAAAAGACCACCATGTTTCAGACTCTTGGAAAAGTGTAAATAGCAAAGATAATTTGTAAGAATAAAAGGATGATTCTCCCCTAAAACAGAAGTAGAATTTTCTTAGACAACACCTTTAACTTTGTAGCAAGGTAATAAAAATTTATCAAATAAACACAAGATTACTAAAGTATCGATCCAAATAAATTGGAGATTTTCGTGTTCTATAATCTTCAATACATTAGCATAACATCTCAAAACCATCTGAGAACATATTGATGTCATTTACATCTATCTACATCCCAATCACGTAGACAACCTCTAAATCGGACGTCTACAAGTACATGTACATACAATACACATGAATATTTATTTCACCAAGATTCCTAAATGAGATAAGCCCATAAGCACAAGAAGCACACACAATGTTATATATGGATATGAGGTTAAGAGGTCATATATGGACATACAATTAACATTCAAGCATACTTTCCATGTCTGCTAGCAACTGATGAACAACCATTGGTAATCTCATTGAATCACCTATGTAACTAGGCATCGTAAAACACACACATTTATTACGTGGGTCTCCATACTGGACCGTTCCAGAAGCTGGTGCCGTCTAGAGTGTTATGTATGGCTGGTTTATAGATTAGTTACGAGCTGACTCCGGTCTTGATGTGGGTGGCCATGAAGACCTTTAACACGAAACGATATCCATCACCTTCCCTTACGTGGTCCCTCAACTTTACTCAAGAATTCTGCCATTTTCCCTAAAATCTCCTCAAGAATTCCCTCATTTTCCCTAACGTTTCTTCAAGAATTCCCTAAAGTTTCCCCTCAAGTTTAATAAAGAATTATCTCGAATTTCCCCTAGATTTCCTCAAGCATGCCCCTGACGTGTTCTTTAAAGTTAATCTTGTCAAATTTTCCTCAGCTTTTCACTCAACTTTGTTAAATGTTGTGTACATTCATGAATCTTCTCATACGACATATATTGATTTATATAATTCACTGCTTTACAATGCTCTTCTTGATGCCTTTCACTTTATATAATAACAAGAATTACTCTTCTTAAATGTCCTTGTAATAACAAATTGAAATGTATTATATATTCTACTACTAGGTCTTTATTATTAAGAATGAAGATAATCGAAGAGAGGATAAATGGGGAACTAATATCATTAATAAATGGTTGTCGTGCAAGATATAACTTCAGCTGTAACGACAAACATCTAACTATGATAAATCATAACATTAATTGACACTGACAGATAATCATCAGACACTCTCTTCAACATGAAAACATCATAGACGCCAGGAAAGGCTTTCCTTGTGACTTATTAAATGAATAATCTGACAGAAGAAAGACTTCTACTGACTTGTCCAACTCATCACACTGCTATCTGGTTACCAGCTAGACCACAGGCAGAAAGAAACCGATTTCTGAAACTTTTAATCACTTAAGAAATGCAAATTATTTTTGAAAGTCAACATGTGTGGAAAAGAAAATGATGTGCATTACACTTAAGACTTCAAAGGTATGATGGTTTCTTGACTGATGATTTTACAAATGGTATGTGAAAGTAGAATTAACAGTTTTTCTGTGTAAATTATGCTGAACAACATGCAAATTGACTATCACCATCATCATACCTCAGACAGAGCATATTAAGAGCTCATCAATGAAATGTACCAACATGTGGGTCCAATCTGCAGATTTCAGTCTCACATTCTTTACACTAGACTCCGGTCAATACTATACTCCTCAACTAAAGTTAAGACACATGGTATATATCGAGTCAGACAAGGTTGTAATCTTACCCTTAATATTTCCAATTTCATCCAATAAACAATTCCATTGCTTTCCAAAATACTAACAAAAATAATGAATTACAGTGTCACCTCTATATAAGGCTGTATTTGGGGTCCATGCCTTATAGTACCAGCCTTATATAATAGTGCAGGTAAATAACAAAAAATAAAAATGGGGTCCACATCTGACCCAGCCTTATATCCGAATCCGCTCGGTATCGAACAGCCTTATATCGAGGGGGCACTGTATTTAATAATACCGGTTAAAAAAATAATTTAAAAAATGCATATTTAACCAATTTCAAAACGAGGTGAGCGAGTTTGAGTTTGTTTCTACCACCACTTGTAGCAGTATTTCAGTCAGGCGTGGCAGCAAGAACATAAGAATGGCGTGACATGAATACCCGCGGTGTGTCGCATCCACTGTGTGGGCCACAGATGCACTGCACGCTCTCGTGCTCGCTCCGTATCTACGAAATAGGAACCACATGGCAATAGAATCACCCAGAGTAACGGATTTTAAACGAGTGTCGTTATTCAACACAAGAAATGGATTCTAAATGATGTTCAAGGACTTCCTACTTGAACCATGCTAAACTACAGGCCACAGCCAGGGTCACAGAACAAGTAGAAAGTAATGGAAATGAATTGCTCTCATCTAGTCTCATTATGGAATTCTAGTGCTCTATCAATGCTGAAACAATAGTGGCTATTACAACACCAACATTGGGTGACGTGGAATTATAGTACTGCAGGGATGCTGAAGCAAGTAAAGAGTTGCCTTAAAAAGCAACATTATGTGACATTATTGAATAATGCAGGCCATTCAAACAACAATATTGGGTAAAATAATTTGTGTGTATTACTCATTCAGGTAGGAATATATATATATAACATACTACCAGTATATTGTATTTTGAGAAACTGATGACATTTGCATTTTATTTTATATGTTAAAAGTATACTTGGTCACAAAAAGAGGTAGAAAAAAATACTTTTCTTAACAAAAACAGGGAACCAGGAAGTTATAATGTTACTGGCATGCATTCTAAAGAAAAGCTAAAATAATGCCAGAGCATTTCCACAAGAATTGACTTGTGTGCCACAATAGTTGAACTAATGGCGCCAACAGGCTGGCTCCAACTATTTCAAGAACAAGACTTAGTCTCAATATTTCACTTACATCCTAACCCATAGAAGAATGCATTAACCAACAAAATGGAACGTACATGTAAGTGAAGCCTATGCCTTAGGCATACGAGCTCAAATTAACATGATTTAGAAACAAAGATAATGGGTTTGGTTCTCCTTACCGAATAAATTCAAGTAACTGTCTAGGACATTGCGCTCAGTCTTGAAGTTGAAGACCATTATATTGGCAGCAATCTCACATTCCTAAAGTATTATGGCAAATTTTCCTTTTAAAATGAGAACTGCCAATATAGGAATTTGAGTTAATGTTTGAAAAATGTAATATGCTTGTAGTAATAAGCCAGATGACCTTTACACAATAAACTAGTGGCTGGTTTTGAGTATAGGTCAACTCTATATTTCAATATATATTAATGTAAAGCATAGGGTACTCTAGTTTTTATATACATATTCATGTAAAGGATAAAACAACATTATGTATTCAAACATCAAAAGTCATCAAGTCCACTATTTCACTACGTAAATACATATTAGGAAAATAAAAGAGCAAGGCAAGCTGTGTAACAAAGCTTACATAAAGTGAATGTCAATATTCATGCTATCACGTCTTGGAATTAAAGGATGTCATCATAGATGACCACGAAACTATCAATCTGTCTGTTATACAGCATTAGCAGTGTTCGAAATTACTGCTGGAAACTTACTGGCCCGAATAATGATACAAATAACAAATGTTTACAAAAAACATGAATTTCTACTGGCCCTTAGGATATCTTTAGCATTAGGAGAAATGGCCAGCGGGTCGGCGGTAATTTTGAACACTGTTCACAGTACTGAAAGCTGCAGATCATAATCAGATTTGTGCTTAATGAGTGAGTCAGTGAGTGAGGTGTTCTATGCTGTCTCTGGTCTGTTAAATCAGTGACGAGAACCTCATACAACATTAACGCTCTCCCTGCTGGATTAGCCACAAACACAGCTCTTTAGGGCATCTCCGCTTGCCTGCAGCAGGGAGAGGGCTAAGTAAGTTAGCTGCAGTTCACTGCTACTGCATGTAGAAGCCACAGGAATTGTTACACACCTTTTCGGGATGAAGAAGACCATCGATTTCTTTCTCCTGTGAAACATTAGGAAAATATAAAAAAACATTAAAAAACATGGTGGTAACTTAAAAACAATATCATTAGCTAAGAAAACAATTACAAATTTAATAGTTACTATGGGTTTCTGTCAGCCTAAGTTTCAGAATAATGTTCCACATTTTCAAGACGGTATAGAGAGTGATGGAAACCCGCAGGATGGAAACCCGCAGCAACTATACACACAGCTCAGCTGGGACAGATAGCGATACCAGGAAACCAGACAAGCTTCAAACTCGGACTGACCTTCTTGATATTGTCTTCCTCCAGACGGCGGACTTTTGCTTTCATCGTGGAGTGTTCTTGAGTGAGTGTAGAAATATGCTGCAGAGAACAAAAATAACATATTATTCTTACTTGTCGACGTACAGGGGGCAAGTTGAATTGCACTGTGGGCAACATGTTTTTTTAACATATAGCGCCTTTGTTGCCTTTGCAACTTGCCTTGGCTAACCCTGTGGGCAAGTAACTCAATGTTAGTCTAGAGCCCTGTACTGAATGAGTGTCTACAAGCAAACTGCCTGCTAGTAATGATTTCCCGATACACAAGATATTTTCTTTGAGAATTACCACTACTTTCACCATTGTATAGTGAAAATTAACAACTTAAATAAATGTGTGCTGGCTAAATATGAATTATTCACTTAAAAAGAACAACTTCATTATTTTCATAGAAAATCGTAAAGTAACCCATGGTAATAATATCCATACAAATGGTTCAGTGAAAGAAAATTCATAATACACAAATACTGTAGCACTAATTATAGAATAATGGTCATAGATATCAAACCTACCTTCTTTAGTTCTAAAATCTGATCATAGTATTCTTCTGGTGATTTGTAGGCAGGCGTTCCGATCATTGGCTTAGCTACAATAAATGTCACATTGTCAACATAGATATTAAACATCTCACAAAAATAAACATGACAAGAAATTCTATATGCTATTGTATTGCATGAGTGCTATGTACATACATGTTGGGTCGTCATAATTCCGTCGCGTTTTCTCTGTCCCCATCGTCTGTCGTAGAAAATGGCTGGTGCTCATATATGCCAGATTCAGGTCATTCGTCTTTTTCAGCCCCGTTAGCGAGTTCATCCCAGTGCTCTCTGTGCTAATACCTGAAACACCGATAGCATGCACCAAGTGCTTAACTACGAGACCATAGTACTCTCGTAAGTGTAGGAGCGCCATATATTAGTGATCACTACGAGAGTGCTTATGGTTTAGTAGTAGATAAAAGAGCTTCGAGAAACAATATCCAGAAAGTTTTCATAAACACCCTAGAAAACCTGAGCCTTTACTCAATTATCAAGTTTCTTTGGGTAAATACTAAGTATGAAGTGGGTAACTCACTGAACATTACTAACTGTTTTCTATAACTGTTAACAAAGCCTAGATTACTATAGTCCAGTGCAATGTTAAGGACTAGCATTCTACTTCTTATAAACATAGTTATACTGACTTTCATTAAAATGATCTCCTTCGAGCATAGGATTATTTTGGTTTAGTAAATCAAGAATGAATATGTGCAAATGTGCCTATAACTGGCTACACATCTGATTAATTATTACAAGTTTGTTCTATATTACAAGTGCATCACCTCTAAGACTCGATAGCTCTTACACAATCTTACCGGTTCCAGTTTTTCGAAGAGTGTCGACAAAATACTCTATAGGCGACTTATGTCGTGGACTGTCTGGATGTCTGCCATTGGAGAGACCCACTGAAAGGAAGTGAGGAGGAGATATCACAGACACCTGTCAGTGTTCGAAATTCAAAAAATAATAATCAGGAGGTCACTTTCCATAGGCCCAATGTTAATGGTGGTAAAACCTGCAATTTTCAGTGGGGTCACACGTATACATGTACATTTAACATTGCAGATTTTCAAATGACATGTCCGCCTGTGGATCATACCTGTTCCAAACAGGCGGACAGTCCTTACTGTTGAGCCCTGCACTGTATGCTGGTCATGTATACACTACAGCCCATCATTCTTGGCCCCGGGATTACGAAACTTTTCTAAGTATGATTTCATTCTAAATTCAAAGTTTTGTTCACAAATCCTCATATAAAATCTGAGCTTGAGCATGAAATCGTACTCAGAAAGTTTTGTAATCTGGCTGCGTGGAACTGTTCTCCAGTGTAGTAGAGGATACCAGAACACCCTTAGGAAGAGTTGAACTCAGAAGTTGTACCCGAGGTGACACCACTGTGCTACTTAACACTAAGGCTGCATGAAACAGTTATTCGCTTCTAGCCTCTTCCATTATGCATACAGAAGTCAGATTAACATCGTTATCAATTAAGTCATGCATGGCAAAGGACCCAGGTAAACAACAGAGGGATGGGTTTTCAGTGTGATCTCATCTCAATAGAGCAGGGTTCAAACTAGGACCACGCCCTGCACCATTCACTAAAGACACGCGCCATTGGCACAGGTCGCGGTCCTAGATTGAACCCTTTTTTCTTGTAATGGGGTTTATAGTCGCTTTCTAGAATCTTTCACCAACATCACGACAGTTTTAGGGCAGGAGGAAACCCGCAACATCCGTAGCGCTGAATGTTGCAGTAAACCTGCGAGCACCGGCTGGTAC
>JAUTBQ010014237.1:0-19352 GCA_032361185.1 Lepetodrilus ovalis
ACAGCGGACACTGCAGTCACGGCGGGATCTGGGGCTGTTGGGGCTGTTGCGGCTCAGACTTGGGCTGTGGCAGGAACGGCGGCATCTCTTTCTTCCCAATCTTGTACGCATTCCTGCAGCCAGAAAATACATTAATGATGTTGGGTCTCCTCCATGATGAGAGCTTTGTGTTGGCGTGGATCTATTGACTGGGTGAGTGAGTGAGTGAGTGAGTGAGTGAATATGGAGTTTAACAACTGGGCGAATAATATATACCGTAGAACTTTGAACACGTTTTCGAGTGCGAATTTGGTACTTATTTTTTAAAGCATGTTTCTGTAATACATGTAGTTCTAAAAATATTTATTATTATTATTATTATTATTAATATTGTTGTTATTATTATTATTATTATTACAACACCAAGTTTGTTTTGTAAATAAGAGATGAATTAATTCAAGGGAAGTACCTTGGTTAAATATGGTAAAATCAGAATGGCAATCTACGACATATGAAGGGACGTAACTCTCAATCACTTTTACTTCCATTTATGGCTGGAAAAAAATGCACCAACCTCCCCACCACAACATCACCCCACCACAAAGCAGTATGCAGTATCTGACTCCATCCATGTCAGCTTCCACACACAAACCATGGCGTCAAAAATTCAAAAATTACGCAAATGAATCTCATTTCCTCTTACATGTCGGACCAGCTATCCAGACATTTAGAAGTTTGGCGCTGGATTCGGCAGAGTGATTGACTTACTGGTCGAGCGTGGGTACAGCAAAGTGCCCTGTGTGGGTGAGCAGGGCCCCGGGCTGGGTGGGGTCATCAGTCAGGGTCAGGAAGCTGTTGGGTATCCCTGTGCTTCTCTTGAACCTGGGCTCGATGACAGCCGGAACCTCGATCTGGAATGGAGACGTTGAAATCATGAGAAATGCATTTCATACCAACCAGTTTGAAACACAGAAAATAATAAAGGACATTGGGTTAACGGTGGTCATATCTTTAGCAATGAACATTTTCAAATGATCTCCAGGATCCTCTCCAAACTGAACACTGCCTACCAAGTAAATACAGACACTGATAATAATGATACTTAATTTATATAGTGCCCAGGATCTTGACTAGCTATGGCTCTGGTGACATTGGGCACTTCAATTCACCCGATGTAGACGTTGGCCATACAGATATAGATACGACTTGTTTCCTGACGACCCTATTCTGTACATTGATTGATCGATTGAATTAACGCCTTACGTTGCAGCAGGTATACTTTACCCATACACAACTGTTCCAGACAAGTTCACTTACATCTTTGTATGGACAGTTGACGATGAAGTGTCCGGGCTTTCCACACTTGTGACACGTGTATGTGACTGGTGGAGGTGCCGATGGCTGCTTCTGTCGGTAGCTGGAACAGCCAGAATAACCCACATTACTTCACACATAGCTGTAACTGTACAGAACACTTCCATTGTTCCCCCAAATATAGTTTTACCACTGACAACTTTTAAACTTGAGTCCATATCGAAAATTCATAAATCGTTCTTCACTTACTTTGATGGATCGAAATCTCTTGTTGATTGGGTGATAGCAGCTTTGATTTTATCCATTTCTGTAGCCCGAGCATTGACAAGATCTGCGGTCTGCAAAATTATGCAAAGTATGCAAAGAAAATCCTCCAGAAGTATATAACATCCTGTTTCAAACATTTAGCATGTTGCAAATAATATTTTCCTGAAGAAAGTTTTCTGTAAAAATTTTTATTTACATCTCCACCACTTGATATCACACAATTTCTGTTTAGTCTTCTAAACAGACGTTTTCATTGGACTTTTTTGTATTAGTTATTAATTACATCATTGTTAAATTAAGTGCTACATTGGGCAAAATTAAATTGAACGTTACAACCAGTCCTATAAACATCCACAAACACCAACTGTAATAGTATTAATATGTGCCATTGGAATAGTGTACATCCTGTACATCCATAAACACCCATGTATATCTGCAAACATACACCTGTGGCATACGATATACCCTGAGCATCCGTAAACAAATTCCGTTGTAATAGCATACACTAACTGCATCTGTTAATATGCCATTGGAATAGCATATAATCAGTACATCCATAAACATTTGCATGGAATTTAACGTTGATGACGAAATATTTCACGCAGTTGCATCTGTAAACAACATACCCCAGTGACATAGTGTACATCATGCTCTCCTGACAGCGATAACACAACAGTCTGTGCTATACGCTGTCACACTACGAGGGTTTTCGTGTGTTCAGCATTATACAGAATTTTATTGGGGCAGGTTGCAAAACAGCAACATCCAAAACAGTGCACAGATGTTCAATTTAGAAACTATCAATTAACGATTGATATCGTCTAAATTCCAAACAGGAGACCTTTTAGTCCTTTATCTCCTTAAAATACAAGTCAAGGTACTGTTTCCTACTAATCGATTTGGTACCGTTTTCACCAATTCATTATTCGATTTTCGTCAATATCGCGAGACATTTTGGACGTTTGCGTTTTGTGCCTGCACCCAGCAGTTAATATGAACCTATCAAATTCCTTATAATGTTGATCACGCGAAACCCCTCATAGTGCGACGGCGTGTAATACAGACTGGTGTGTTCTCCCCGTCAGGAGAGCATGAGTGCATATATACCACATGAAGAACATCCGTGAATCTGTAAGCATACTGGCACGTCGGCATGGAAACAGATAAATGTGACTTCAGTGGTAAATATGTTATGCTGCAGTCCCTAAGCCATGTCCAGTGCTAATAAATCGACCCCTGGACAAATAAATAGGGAGGCTTTCTGCGGACCCACGGAAAGTTGTCATAGCTGCATATGTAAATAACATCAGCCACTACAAGCCTACAGTGGACAATTCTACGCTGGCAACTTACATTTTTCAGTTGGTCGAAACTCATCATCTCCTTTTCCTTTTCTTGCTGAATCTGAAATACAGCACAAGCATGGCGATATATATATGTGGTCTAAATCTCAATCCTTGCCAACTCCAAACCATGACTTCACTTTGTTTGTATTCTATCGATAAACCTAGTGTTGTGGTGGGAACCTGCATATGATGTGTGTTCAAATTGTCGAGATCCACGTAGACGACTCATTTCACGATTCCTCACAATTCCAGATGCAATGGAGTATTGTCTCTTTAAAGTCCATAAAACTTTTGTTACATACTGCTTTCTCCTCTTCTTTAGTGAAGACCAACCTTTTTAATTCACACGATGCAGTGTTCAACACTCAGCATTATATAGTAAGATGCCATGGACACCCAGCTATATATATATACAGTTAAAGAGACCATGAAATAATAATAATAAATAACAATAATATGTTTATTTGTCAATAAATAAAAACTATTTTTTTTAATGGAAATTTTAACTGGGTTAGTTTCCAACATGATAGTCTATGAAATACACAAACTTTCCCACGTTATTGAAAATGAAGAATAAGACCAATTAACCTTCTCCATGCTGAAGGCAACTGAGATGCCCTAAAGAGCTGTGTTTGTGCCTAATCCAGCAGGGAGAGGTTTAGAGGCATACAATCAGAGATGTAAGTGGTCGTTTTGGACTGAATTAGAGTTTTAAATACAAAGTATAGTTATTTATCATATATATATATATTACAGGATTCACCCAGACACATTTCTCCCAATGCTAAAGGTATCCTATGGGCTAGTAGAAATTCATAACGTTTGTTATTTGTATCACTATTCGGACAAGAAAGTTTTAAAGTTAGTTGCCTCCCTGTATTGCAGCTTTTGTACCTCAAGAAATCGCTTGCTCACTCAATTTTGGCCGTAAAATAGTTCACTTACACAAACAACAATGGACATTGTCATCTTCAAAGATGCAGCCAATACAATTCACATAATTACAAGATATAGAAAATTATTCGATGTATTTACGAAATTAACTTCAATTTCCTGTTTATACTTGAACCAAAACTATTGTCCATTTTATTATTGTGAATTGGCATCACTTACAGATAATTAAATATGAAAACTATCCGGACTTCAGGAAAATACAGCTGGCTTAAAGTCATAGAATCAGATATTTTTGGTTGTTTTGGACTAGTTCTTAGCCACAAATGCTAAGTACATTCACTAGACATACCTAAAATCTTGTTTGTACATGAACTTCCAAAAACCTTTCCATCGTTGTATGGTAGACAAACTACCATTGTTGCAACCCTACAATAATATGAATCGAATGATTTTTTACTGGCGGCCCTTACTTTCGTTTTCCTCATTAAATGCATACAAAGGAGCAGAACTCGACTATGTTTTCCTGAAATTCTAAGTGGTAGGACTCGATTTCTTTGGATTCCTTCACAAACCAACTGATGCTTCGAAGACAAGATGATTTGTAGTCTGTTGCACTAATTATAATAAAATATGGAATTTATTATTGGGGAAATAAGTATTGGCAAAGAATACTAGTAAATAACTTTTGCGTGTCTCAGACAGAAATTCGCTTGGTCATCATCTAGGCCAACCAGCCGTGATAATATGCCTTTAATACAACACTTGTTTAGACAAACTAAATGTAAGTACCACATGTAGTTTTAGGTAAAAATTTGTGAGATAATTTAACCAGTCAATTGTGCGATTGTATACTATATAAACTATAATATTACACCTCAAAGAAATTTGTCCCCATACCCGTAATGTTAATCTAACGGTCACTAAATTACTATACAGACCATTACTAAGCATTTCCCCTTAACTCCGGGCCATATAAAATTGATTGTCATCTGTACGTAGTGACATCACAATACGAATGTGACGAAATCAATGCTGTGACGTAAAAAGATCTAACATCCTGGTGACATCACAATACAGATAGCACCATTGTTGGTAAACTTATGCCTTTACGTTCATGGAAGTTTGGACAAGCATAGTGGAAAACAGCATAAAATGATAACTCTCCCTGCTCACCCGTAAAACAGATTACCGTGATTTGACTGAATACTGTGGAAAACATAATAACACATAAACTCACGGATTCACATGCAAACGAATACATTACATACATTAATGCAACAAAACTGATGTCATGTGACCTGGTTACACGTATGCAGCCACAGACAAACATGTTTCTTGTATGGATGCTCTATTACAATCCCATTAGTGGTGTTTGTCTGAAATGTGACAGGGCCAAGGGAACTAAGTGCAACCAGTATTTATGAAGATGAGCATTATATACAAGTCAAGCACATCTTAAAAACTCTTCATAAGGTTTCTCAAATTGTCGGTAAAAGGTAGAAAATGTTAACATGAAATGAAATGAATATTTGTAGTAATGTTAGTTAGTGTAGAGTAATGTACATTCACATTATTTGCTTCTACCAAAGATAGGCATACCAATGAAATAATTATTATAGAAAGCGACTATAAACCCCATTACCAATTTTTTATATTTTAAAATGAAATAATTATCGCTCTTGCAATATTAATTAGATTGTATGCACATAAAATTGTATGAGATTGCACACCAACATTGAGAAATGCAATATTATTCAAAGAGTCCACACACTATTCCAACATTTTAGCAATCAGTATTAGATGTTATGCAGGTGAAACATGCAGACAAGCATTCTAAGTATCATGAATGCACTGTATCACAGAAATAGAACCAACATGTGTGTTTGAATTGTTTGTAGTAAAAATATACACACTTGTTTAATGACAATGACCAGGCTTATCTGTCACACAGTACAACCTGTTATGTAATCCGTAAGTCTGTAACATCTTCATCTTCTGGACAACCTAAGATTTGACCTGGACTATGTCACTATTTTACCTTTCCGTAAATCAATGACAGATTATTGCAAATAAGTACTGAGAGTTGGATAGCAAACGTGTTGGATTACACTTAATATGACCAGTATATATGAGTTTTCATTCATTCATAAATACAAACAGGGTGACTAATGAAACAATACCACTTTCTATTTACCAACTGAAGGAGTGAGATCCATTATTACTATTAGTTGTGCATGCTCATTCACAAGCTTAAATGCTAAATGTTTTGATTGTCTGCAAACTCATTGAATAATATTGCTTTTCTCAATGTTGGTGTACAAACTTATTTAATTTCACATGCATATAATTTGAATGCAGGAGTGCTATTTCATTGGTAGGCCCGAAAGACATCAGATTACAATTCCTTGGCCTCCTTAGAATATAGATTTCAAAATACTCAATATAAAATGGCCCTCTAATATATCCATTTAATCTTTCTTCGGTGAGGTTTATCATGCTTAACTTCATGGCGGGGTGATTTCTACGACTGCACTGGGTGATGTAGCAATATCGCTTACTGGCTGGAATAAATCTACATGGTAGAATGAATACAGGTATACACGCTTGGCGATTTTCTGATTTATGTCGTCCTTTGTACGTTCCAAGTGTTGTCAAGGAGGAAGTCATAGACAAACAGTTTCTCCGAGTGGTCCGAGCTGTTACTTCCTAAGCCATATCTCCTTTGTTTACAACAACCACATTTGTAGAATCAGTCCGACTATTGTAGTATAGTATTTAAAACAGACAACATGTTTTTGAGACACCACGAATCAGTGCTAAGTAATATTGGAAAAGTTTTTATAAAAAAAAATGCCTGTGATCAACCACAATGATAAACAGCAATACACGGCAATATGCTTTTGTAGACTTTCATTATTCAGTGCTGAAGGTTACTTCATCTTTTACATTATTCCAATGATGCATATAAACAGTATGTCTTTGGTGCTAAATGCTATGAATAATTATCGTTATGGTAGAACCCAACATGATCAAATACAGAGGTAAATCCATTCCTGTAGTTATGTACAATGCCACAATGGCAATGTCTATTGACAGAGACGAGGTGTGTGTGTGTATATACACGATATGTAAACAGGATGGTGAGGGCTGGGTCTATATATCCCTCTCGTTATCAGTATCATTACCCACTGTCATGGAGATTGACAGAATTAATGCCAAAGACTGGCACTGTCAACAGGAATTATTCTATTTATACCAAGAAATTTGCATTCATGAACAAGCCACAATATTTCTGAAAGTTCATATGAAAAACATCAATGGCAAGGTGTTAATTGATGATTAAGTGAGTTATTTATTTTACGTCACAGTGGGAATCTTTCAACCATACATGTGACGAGAGTATTTAGGAAGATCAATTTAAAACTTACACCTTGAATTTAACATAATTCAATTAGTCATTAACTGAAGACATTCAAAATATTGCAGCCATATTAATAACGAAAATGCATAGAGGGATTCTGAAGCATGTCAATACACCATCTAAGGATATCACCTATCGAATGAACGTGAATGGGCAACCAATAATATGAAAATCCACCAGAAATAAGTTTGCACAATCAATAAAAAACTTAGAGGTATTATTTCCTAACATAGTAACAATAAATTATCTCATGGTTACCCTTTGCCGCGACAAGATCTTACACTCTTATGGCCAGGGCAAACATGGAGGTTGTGGACGTTATGGATTATAGCTGGCAGCAGAATGAAGAGTCTGGCAGAGTGTGGAAGCCGTAGCACATCTCTGTGTGTTTACTCCCCGATGTTGTACAATGAGACAGGACAAAGTAAACATCCCTGTACACCACCTAGATTACAGATACAATCAGCCGGCCAAGATCAAGCACCCAGAAGGGCTGCTTAATTGTTATTGATGGCCAATATTGTGTGTGAACACTCCACGTGCCAATTTGTTGGGTGCCAGTACTGTATGGGCTTGTGTGTTCATCTGTTCGTATGTGTGTGCCAATATGTGTATGATGATATGCATGTGCAAGAGTATAATTACGTCAGTGTGTGAATTTGGCATGGAACAAAAGGATGGAGCTCTAGGAATTGGTTTTGCTCAGGAATACATGTCAAGGATGAATTGAAGGACTCGTGTCAAAGGCTAATAAATGATTTATTGGAAATAACTAATAAAAATAAAAATAAGTAGTTAAGATTCAATTGTGTCATATCATTTTGAAAGAGATATAAAAGCAAATTACAAGGTTACAGTGGAGCAAGTATTGTTTTATTTATTGCTATTACCAATGACCAGCTTTCTGAAATTACACTCAGAGCAATGTTCAGATCAAATTCAGGTATCTTTGCAGGAGGAACTATAACCTGACTAGCTTGGCCAATACAAGACACACACACACACACATACACGTATTATTATTCTGTGGCAATAATTGAAGTAAAGCCAAACGGCAAGTTAGGCCCATAGGCCAGCTCATGCCATAGACTAGTTCACCCAATATACAAGAGACACAAATAGGCCTATATATTCCGTGGTGTCCAAATTGAAATGCAAGTGTGTCACCACAACAATAGCTAGTATTCCCCGGTGATCAACACACCCATTGAGAAGTTTGGCGTTGCATGGCTACTATAAACATATGATGAAGTCCACAGGTGAATTCAAAGGATTAACACAATAAACATTGGCTACCTTGTGTGAAATGGACACCATCTGTTGACCAGTGTCACATCTGTCACACACAGATAACATATCAGCATCCTAAGCAGGCAACAGTGGTACTTTGCCGCACTGTCCCTAACCCTTTACTTTCCTTCTATTGACATAAGCAAGTCTGTGGAATATAGCAAGTCTAGAACTAAGCCTATGAAATGTATTCAAGATAAAGTGGATTTGAGGGTTGTAATATAAATTCTGAAAATTAAATTATTCCAGGTTTAATCTACATTGAATAGATTTAATGATCTTTTGATTTGAAGAGCCATAAGGATTATTTGTTTAATCTCTCTCTCTCTCTCTCTCTCTCTCTCTCTCTCTCTCTCTCTCTCTCTCTCTCTCTCTCTCTCTCCCCTCTCTCCCCTCTCTCTGTATTACAAAACACATAGGATATTGTTTATTGAGTTCACATTTAATACCAGCTCTATCATGATGGCTTAAATAAACTGAGTTTACCTTGACCAGACACATGCCCAGGTAAGTGTAGAAACTCTACCACCAGTTTTAACCTACACAATACCTTGTGTACATGCACATACATACACTTATAGTTATTGTTGAGTATTCTTTGGCCACCAATACTACTCATTCTGCCTGACATCACTGAGTACACTACATGGTCAGTATCCCTTAATCCTCACTTGGCCACCAGTCACACGTTACAATGACTAATCCCTGATTTATCGGACACACAAGAATATGTGTTCTGCAAATGGAAACCAGGCCCTGATTAATGGTTCATGGGTTCGTCTACCGCAAGTTCACAACAACAGGGAGGTGGATCTCATGATTCCATGTTATTAATAACACCGACAAGCGCATTAGAATCAGTTACACTATTTGCATTCCCTGGTAATCCCAAAAGTGATAATCGTAAATACATGCACATGGTCATGTTAGGACAAAAGTAAATATTTGTACACAATTTGGAAACATGCCATGTTGATAAATGTTTTGATGAAAAAAAATGACCTATTACCTTTGCTAATGGAATAGAGTGGTACACATTAAATAGATTAATATGCCATATTTTGTATAACATTGTGAGAAAGAAAATAAATATATACTGAAGGAAAAAGGAACACATTTACTGTAATAGTGACATAACATGACATAATAAGTGCTTTTATATCATCTCCAATGGAATTACTATTCCCAAATTGAACAATAATCTTTCTTTGCTCATGTAGAACATGATACAATGAATAAATTACCCTTGGATCAAAATTTTATCTTTATGGAAGGTAAATTTAAAACTGCATTATTCTGAAAATAATACTGAGACTACATCTGAGTAGGTCTAAAATTGCATGAAATTGCAATAGAATATCGATATCACAAGTTGCTATACACTTCAACAAGTCAAAAACGGTAATTTCTCAAATTCGGAACTTACACCGCCCTGTGCATCTCAATACCTTTGATGAACAGTCTGAATCTCTAAAAGAAGTTATAGACAATAGTTCATGACATTGAGAACTATATTTGCAGTGTTCCAAGGTCTGCCTCCATTGGATAAAGAACATGAGGGACAAAGCAGATCATATTCACAATGTCATGGACCCCAAATTCAGCGTTATATCGAGGGGACACCATATATAATTAATGTCCAGGCCCTTGTTTCATGTATGGGTGATACTGTAGTCAGGTTAAATCGGATTGTGAACCATGCAATTACTATAACAAGAAATGATGTAAACCTTGACTTACTCCCAGGCTACGGACCAAGGTATCATTTCTCGAAGCTCTCGTATCCACTAAGAGACCATAGCGCTCTCGTAAGTGCACGAGCACCAGGTATTAGAGATTGCTACAAGAGTCCTTATGGTCTCATTGTAGATATGAGAGCTTCAAGAAACGATACTCTGGATGCTATGTAAATATTGTCACAGATTAATGTTAATGAATTATTTTGATAGCTCTCCTTAATAGTGATGAGTGATTATGGAGTTAATAGTATATGGTGTAATGATCAATGATGCTAACTGTATAGAGGACATTGAAAAATAGACATTGGGTCGAGAGACAAAATTGGCTAAAAAAAATATAATAATCAGTTGGATACAATAATGCACATCAATATTGTCAATAGACACTGATGGAAAAGAAAAATGTTGTCGCGTGTGTAAGAATATACCTTGAATCCAGGGGGAAAAACATCCATGTAGCTAATCTAAACATGACTCTGTTCCCCTCCCCCCTCCCCCACCCCCACCACTTGATGCACAATCAGTAATATGAATTTTATATGAGAGCTTTGGTAAATATAAATATTTGCTGAGTCAAATGTGGAGTAAAATTTCCTACTGCTACTATCATTAGATTAATGAAGAAATGCCAACCACTGAAAAAACAGACCAAATCATTGAAATATCCACACATAACCAAGAGAATGGGAAACCGTGAAATCCAAATTCCTAGGAAATACCCGAAAACAAATCTAAATCACAGAAATACCTACTAAATAAAGTTTCGTTAAAAGAATCTGGCAAAGTAATTGATCAAGGTTAATGTTGGTACATTTAAATAGCGGCATTCTGCTACAATATATTGTGGGAGCAAAAAAAGAATTAAGAAAAAAAAAACCTATCACTTCCAGACATTCTCATTTCCTTAAATCAATCAGTTTTTGTGGGAAAATGAAAGAAATGCCTACTGTTTGGTCATATATCGAAATGATAAAAAACAAATACTTATGCAAAAACATTATGAAGACGTATTCTCCAAGACATAATCAACTTGGAATATTAAAAGAAATGCCAATATTAGAATAATGTTTTTAATATCATCCATTAAAAATATATAAAAAAATATATCATGAATAAATTTATAGTGAACAATCTTAAAGATATATATAATTGTGTGCTCAATATCAAATTGAGGCTATCAATTTGTAGTTAGCAGATAGGAAATAGTCTGGAAAGTTTTCTTTACAATAATTTTTTTCTATCATAACAAACACGGAAACAATATTAATATCAATTCAAATTTGGATCATATTTGATACCCAATCATATTGCACATGAATATGATTGATCATTTCAACTGAAAAGGACATTCCACATCAAATGCTTCTTTGGTCCAGCTGCTTCAAGCCAGGATAGCATTTTACGGAAATTGACCGACATAAAAAAATATATCCCATTTCACATTTATATCTGACAGCGGACAAAGGGCCTGGAAATATTACAAAGTTGACAACAAGCTCTTCCATTAGCCTGAAATTTGACAGGTAAATTGTACTGAGAAAAATGACTGAGGTCACCAGAGACATGGCTCTCTAGCATTGGAGATTTGTCATGGTTCTACCCAATCTAAAAGCTCTGCTGCCTCACTGACTGGGTCAGGAGACTTCAATTAATGACTACACTGGGTTTATTGCCTTCCCACTGCTGCAACACTGGATGGTGCTTTGGGAAATGTATTGCTTTCATTTATTTCAGTTGCGTCCAAATTTAATTGAAGTACAGCACTAACTGTGTCTTTATGTTGCCCTGCTTAAAGTTTGACAAAATTCAAATGAATTCTTCATGCCTCTCGAATAAGGACTATTTGAAGGGTGTATGGGTGGATTGAATTTGGTAGTAGGTGGAATCTCATACTTCAAAATTTCCAACACATCATGTCCATTTATTGATCTCTATATCTGTATATTGCTTGGATTTCAAGAACTGCTATTATAGAGGGAAATAGCTTAAAATTAATAGCAATGACGATTGCTGTAACTATTTTACCAGGTCATTTGATATGGTTGAGATAGAATGCTAACATATTGAACTGAAGGGAATTAAATAATTACTAATAACATGCACACAATACAATAAAATAGAATTTAATATAAATAAACATTCCAAATTAAACTACATTTCTATTTTCAGTACTGTTCGCCATTCCTTATAATTCTATTCAAGAATAGATCCATCTGACTTTGCATTACTTGAATACACCCAAAGGAGTTGAAACATTGGCAGCTTACACATAATTCTCCAATTGAAATTGGGAGTGTACGACTTGCAACGATGTATGAATTACCTCAGCATTGCATTCTTTATTGTGTTGTCTTTTTTTATGAGATGTTTTGCATGAGATAATGTCTGCACATGTACGGACTACATAGTGGCACTAGAAGGGATGCGACATGTTGCCAAATGTCAAAGTAATGATGATGGGCCTGACTGGGAGGGTTCTACGCAGGTTCGACTTCACGTACAATGTACAGTCTGCCATTCAAGAACAACCAGCCTCCTCTTCCATAGAACGATCATAGCTCTACGAGAGTAACTCCCGTGTGTTAACATAGTGTACGACTCTCCCAGCGCTACGATCAGTCAGTGTAACGAGGGTCCAGGTCGTTATCATTAGCGATGTTTAGTTTCCATGACATGGGGACTTATTACATGACTGGTCGAGACAGTTAGGACGCGATGTCAGAAGAGAACAGGGACGAGAAGGACTCAACAAAGCGCCGTTGGTGCGCGTGTTCCCGATCGGCAATAAAGCGTATAGTAGCCACGCGTGTTGGCGCGGGTGGGGACTCGGCCACAACCAGCACAGTGGTGTCGGTGGCACTGTCATCTGGAAGTACTGTGTCTACATCGGCTTATGATAAACAGCTCTAGCATCGGAGTCCTCCTCCTTGTCGTCTGCTCCTGACAAAATGGCCGCGTCGCAGACTGGAGTAAATCAATGGAAGCGAGATGGGTAAGCTGACGACCGGCTGCATCTGTCACTGACTGCTTGTGTCTGGCCGGGGAGGAGACATTATCTGTGAATCTTGCCGTCCCAGGGCGGTCATTGTCCAGAAACGTGTGACGCAAACTGATGCCGAGTGTCGCAGTCAACTGGCGCCGTGCTTCAAGCCTCGACCAATGTACGCTGGATGATGGAATATGCAGATGACGATTTGGTTTGGAGAGATTACAGAAACGACAAAGGCAGCATGAAAGAAAGCACTACTTGTAGATTGCAAAGTTGCATAACCATAGTAAAAAAATCCGATCAAAATGGAAATTTCATTACGTGATTAAAGATCATGTAGATAGCTATGGTACACAGGCAACAATTCAAAGCAATAAGAATCTGGGTGCACGACCACTCTAAAACATTTGGTTAGAAGGCCAAAATACCTTGTTCTGAGTGCAGGTTTTGAAAAATAGTCCAGAAAAATAAACTCAGCCTCAACTCAGTTGCCATTTTGGTTCTAGTTTTGAATAGCAATATCAATGAGCTGCCAAGTAGACAGCCAAGAGCAAAAAAATATCCCATACATATTTTTAATCATTGTAAACGAAGGCAACAGGTATTGCTGTCAGGTAAAATAATTTGATTGACAGGACAAACCAAGGTCTGCATAAAGATATCGTACAAAATCTTCAATTATGAGCATTACGTAGGCTTCACTCTCCTGTGTACTTTTTCACTGTTGACATCGCAACATGATGCATTCCAATGCCAGGATCGCGAGGTAAAATTAATGTAAAATATCTAATCAGCACATGCTCGCCGCCAACATTGTTGGAGCACATTTATAGAATCGATATCTGGGATGTCAGCTAAAAAGCTTTTGGCACATGGTTATCACTTTGAACCAAGATCACTCCTGTATGCTCTATCATAAACATTTAATCATTAAGTGTATACAAATCTCAAGTGGTTACATAACTTTACATGAACAGTAACATACACTACCGTGATATGTGAGACAGTATTTTGACAGTGCTTGCAGCTCTAAATATTTTTTAATTTAAGTTTCAAGTATCACAATTGTAATTTTCAAGGTTTTGCTCAGATCATTAAAAGGTCTAGACAATTTGTACCCAACCATTAACAGTTCTCCAAAACCGACATGGATTCAAACTCAGAATTTTAAGTTTTGCCATTCAAACTGTTTATGACTACACATTCCATTAGCCCAGGTTGACAAAATAATCTATTACAATCTATCAAAACATCCTAAATTCATTTGTGATTCATGGCTTTTCAGTTTCGGGCAGGAGAAAACCATAGAGCTGAATGTTGCAGTGAACCTGTGAGCACTGGTCGGTACTGACAGACCAGGTAGGTAATGTGAAGACGATGTGAATCATTAAAGGTAATGTATTCTAGGATGTATTTGTGAGTAATCTAAAATGAGCCTTAGTGGTCCAGATTGATTATGAGTACCGTAGTCTGGGATGATTGTGAGTAGTCTAGAATGATTGTGAGTACCATAATTACATAACAAATTTGAACCCTCTAATTATTTGAACACCTAAATTAATTGTCAAAACAAAATAAATTCTGAAAACAAAAATATGAACATGACCATTTTTTCAAATTGAAATTTCCTTTAAAAAGAATTTCCTTTATTTATTTACCATTTCAATTAAAACCATATTTCATACTTTAATTTGGTTGTCGCTAATTATACAGATCATTTTCAATTTTCATCTTTTTCTAATAATTTTAACAGCAACAAATTTAATTATTTTCTCAATTATTTTCTCCTGTTTGGATTATTAGAGTAATTACAGTAGTACCAGTTCATTATAGAAAGATTGTGAATACCGGTAGCCTAATTATTGTGATTACTAATGCACACGACCACAATGCCACGATGAAAGGCTGCACCACAACATGGCAATCCTTGTAGGTTTATGTTAATAATAAACATGTCGTGTTCCTGCACTCTTTATCAAATCTTACATTCACAATGATATGCCACCCAGCACGCTGCAATCACTCTTGTGCTGTACAACGTTAACCAGACATTTACACAGGTAAGACAATATCCAAAGAGCAAAGGTTAATTATCACTATGCGAAGTGGAATGGGTGCAGAAAATAGAGTGAGAATCAGACATAAAATCACTCCTCTGCACTCAAAGAATTCAAAATCAATGATGTGAGCCTAAACGAGATCGGGCCTCCATTTTCCCCAGATTAAGTGTGATTGAGCAGAAAAACAAAAGTGATTGGTCGAAGGATGGGGCTTCATCCTGCTGGTAACAGCTACGTAATAGCTTCTTGCTAACAGGCTAACAGTCTAGCTAGCATCACGGGTCACCACTTCCAAGGAGACCTCCACAGATGTCAGGTCAGGGAGCGTGGGTGTGGGGATGTGGGCTGTGTATGGAGGATGTGGGCTGTGTATGGAGGATGTGGGATGTGTATGGAGGATGTGGGTTGTGTGGAGGATGTGGGCTGTGTATGGAGGATGTGTCTTGTGTATGAAGGATGTGGGCTGTGTATGGAGGATGTGAGGATGTAAGAGTGTGGATGATGTGGGTTGTGTGAATGATGTGGGCTGTGTGGAAGATGTGGGGATGTAAGAGTGTGGGAGATGTGGGTTGTGTGGATGATGTGGGCCGTGTGAAGGATGTCGAAATGTAGGAGTGTGGATAATGTGGGCTGTGTGGATGTGGGCTGTGTGGGAAATTACTGAGAGGATTTGGTGGTGGTGGATGTTGTGAAGGCTGGGTAAAGTTGAAGCTGATGTGAGAATTACGATTCAGGTATTATTATATTAAAATGTAGTACAGATGTAATTAGTGTAGTGTGTATATGTAGTGTAGATGTTATAGTGTGTAGTGTAGGTGTAGTGTAGGCATGTCAATGTAGGTGAAGATATGTACTGTAGGCATGTAGGTGTGGGGGGTGTAGTGTGTAGAATACACTTAGTGCAGGTTTAGCAATGCATCACACCCTGTTCTCATCCAAATATTCCTATTCAAAATATCCCCCTAGCGCAGTTAAGCAAGTCTAAAATTCTGAACACCAATGTAAATGCTAATTAAATTCATGGCTCCTTTCATATAAATATAATACCAATCAATACAAGATAAATAAAGGATGGATTGTCACCCCTTGAGACTATGGATAATCTAGTTTAGTGTGGTGAATGTGTAGTCCAGCGTAGTGTAGGATTAGGAAAAGCGAAAATGTCTTGTGTTATAAAAGTTATGTACAGCACACAAAGCAAATGTGGTTGTTTCATGCCCACTTCAATGTTGTTACTACCAATACAATGTCACGTGACACCAGTAACAAGAAGGCGATTTCATGATGGCCGATCATCTACCTTGTCTCATCTGCTACAGCATCATGATCCACATCCAGGAATTTAACGTCCCAATTGACCACTAACTAAGGAAGGTAGATTATAAGTGGACACACTCTATGTTGACCCATGAAGGCAACCAGAAAGAAAACTTCATCCCTGAAATATACGCGATCAATTCATGACCCTATCAGGTGCAAATAACCTAATCAGACAAATTCATCGAACGGTAATTTACAAATTGTCGAGCTAACAATATCCATTTAAAACGAGCGTGAACAACAATCACCACAATTGCGAATTTGCATCGAGCAAGATATCTGCGATCGCTTGAAACCCGCAGCTCGATTCCAGTGACACGTGATCATCGGGGGCGCCACGTGATTCAACGAGACACCATTTACAGGCCAGCAATGTCTTCAGCCTGATCGGCAGACTCATATTTTCCGGAGGTTCCTAGGATGATGCCATCTAGATATGCAAATACAATCTATTGATTTGCAATTAGGACAACCAACCCTAGGACCCGGGCACTTTTTGCATGATAATTACGAGTCTTCCTTGCGTAGGTAATGGGCTGGAAGCACAAAGGGCATCAACACAGTAAAACAGACTCGCAGAAATGTCGGCTCCCAGGTGATTCGACCTTTGACCCATGGAGAGATTAAGCAACAAGCTGAAGAGTCCAAGAGCGGCTATGATGAGTTCCTGGTGATTACATCATCACAAGGGAATTCATTTTCAAAATCTTCAATATTCACACGCATACACGCACAAAAATAATTGTCATCTTTAAAATTTGTCTAGTTTTGTATTTGAATTGAATTTTGCCTTTATTCATGATAAATAGGCGAGAAGAAATGATTGTTTTACATCACAGCAGGCATGTTTCACCCATATGGTAAGTAGGTACTTCTTGTCAAACATGATGGGACACATATTTCTTTTTATGATTTTCCTTTACATTTTATTATCTTTGACAATTAATGTAGTAATAAAACAAATTGACTTCACTGTTTTTGACAAGGGCTAAAAGGTGATATACTTTCGTAATAATTTTGTTATAATTTTGATTGAAAGCCTACCTGAAGTCTTTAGAATCTCTAACATTCTAGTGGACATTAGTGTCATCTTATGGCAATCAGTGCATAAACCTACCCACACCCCATACCCCGACCCTCTCAGATTCATGTCTTCATCTTTACGACCATCCACATGATGAGATACATATTTCCCCAAGAAAATTCAAGTCATCATTTTGATGACTGCTGCAAGCCTAACAGGTGCAAGGTAACATCAAACCTTTGACTTCTTCTGGTACATGACCTAACTCATGTCTTGAAATAGAACACTTGGCAGACATAGCTTTCCTCCAGTTCAGGTGGCCATAAAGGTGATAAGACGTGGAAACTGAACTCACACAGTGCTAAACCTTGAAGTATCACAAGTATACAGATTACACCTTTGGCAGGAAGAAAAACTTTGATATCCTATATGCGTGATATAGACTGTGATGAAATGTCATCATGTACAACACGGTGCAATGAACTACTATTTCAAAGTATCGTTAGTGTCTTGCTAATGGTCGTTATTAACTGGAAAGGTTTCTACAAATAGCAAAAAGAAATTGTAATCGAAAGGTCGATTTCTTTTTAGTATTGGTAAAATTAACGTTTCCCGGGATTTCTGGCATTTCTGTTGAATGAGAATGTAGTCGTGGCAGAAGATAACCGAATTTTAGTCATATTATATATATCCATTTCTTCACAGTACTTAAAATGATAAAAGTAGCTGCAAATACACTAAAGACATCTATTAATAATACGTAAATCGTCTATAACCAGGTGATATTGACTTTCAATAATTGATGTAAATAGACATTATGATCTCATAATAGTGGACATAGATTTTTCTAAAATTGGAAGTGGTGTCACACTGACCTTTAACTGTAACCGATGAAGGTCACATACCTGAATATTGGTTTCAATATTTCCATTACAAGAAGTGATATATATTCAAAATTTGCTATTGATCATAAGTGGTAAATTTGATAAGCATTGGATAGTAATTCAACATGAACATTTTTACAGATTCTATAAGTAACTAAAAGAAATACAAATATTAATTTGGTTGGTGAATTAACATGGAATCCATGGTGGTCATACACATATTTAAAATCTGATTTTAATACCTGGATCAGATCTAGACACGTGGCCAGGCACACCGAATGTCATGTCTTCACATCCAGTGTTACAGGATAACACTTTGAAGGTCGCCACTCATGCTGATCAAGACGGCCAATAGATGACAAGAGGGCTAACAATAGGCCAATAAAATCTCCCCAACAGTAGAAAGTCAATATCAGGATTGCCTGAATTGAATTACTTTTTTCATTGACAAGCCTGAATGTCTTGGCAAGGGGTAATATAATACATTTGTCCTAATTGATTATGTTCTTCAAAGATTTGTATTGAAGATGATACTCTTCTTAAAGAGAAATTTGCATTGCATTGCCAAGGAAAGTAAACATAGGGTCATGAGTACTGTTATATATTGGCATGGATCGCTCTATGTCGATGTATGTTAGTGTGTGTACATCTGAAGGTTAGACATGAGGAGACAAACTCAAATTTGATATGGAACTTTATTAACAAAACCTTGAGTTGAGTTAAAAAATGTTTTGTGTTCTCAGGGCCAGGGTCATGTTGCAAGACATTCATGTAGGGCTACAATAGCAGAGGTGCCAAGTTGATTAGAGTGTGAAGAGGGAGATC
>JAUTBQ010014348.1:0-19341 GCA_032361185.1 Lepetodrilus ovalis
ACACACACACACACACACACACATTAATGGGCATCTTGTCATGCATCACTTGTAACTCCAACAGAACCATAATCCTCTCCTAAGTGGTGGCGGATACAAGAGCTTCATGAAGGTTGCCCATCATAGTTTCTGTCTCCTCTACAGTACTAATGCAGCATTTAATAAATTACCGTATGTATACCACTTGATAAACGCAAACAGGAAGACCTACAGGCTGCCATGTATTTAGAATCCATGACAGAGCTATTACCACATTATAAACTACCAGCAGCACAGACAGTGTTTACATAAACACACAATGTTAGATATACAGTATGGTGCTGTGCTGGTAGTAGAATGAAGAGCAGATCCCACCACAGGAATGTACAGGAAATTATAGAACACATTAAGCAAATGTAGGCTAAATGGACAGGATCTTCATATGTAACTAGAGTGAAAAAACTGAAGTAATCAGTCTAATAGCAGCGTGGGTTTCAAGGAGTGATTTGATCCATTTCAAACTAAAGTGGAAACTCTTCAAAATTGAAAAAAAAAGTGTGTCCGGTAGACATATAAAGTTTTGGAATAAGAACAAATTTGATATTGATGTATCACCATTAATGATATCCACACAATCAATATGAAATAACTCAATCCACTAGTTCTTAGCAACAAATATACGGTCTAAAGGAAATTGTATAGTCTGAGAACCTCCCAACTCTAGCTATTATCATGCATTGCAATTCTTCATGAGCATTAAATATCAGTGCCTGGTAATGTACGGTCAAAATTACCACTTTTAAATTCCCAACAGATTGAAGCACATAAAATAGCTTCAAGAAGGATTGGAATAACATCAATATGAAACCATCAGAACCCGTAATTTATACATCCAGACAATTGCCCTACCACCAACAGCATTTAAACAGTACATGTGACCATCAATTTAATACCATTTCTATGCAATCTTGCACCAGCATCCATATACATGTATTCTAGAAAACAGCTTTTGAGTCTTGGCCGCGGTAGGATCACCTGACTCCCAACACAGGGAATTCCATCACGCCATATTATATCAGCTGAATGTGCCCGGTCAGTTGTGGATGACCAGATCCTTTCAGGATTCTCAGCGGTCAGTGGTCAAGTATATAGAAGTCTGCCGTGTCCTTTGTCAGGGAGGTGGTCATCCTTCTATAGACTAGGGGAGGACATCCTGAATTGGAGGCTGGACAACTGTTATCTGATGTACTTACTGTACCTCCCACGTTTCCCTGTCAATACATTCCTTTTTATCAGTGGTCAGGAAGTTAAAGATCTTATGATTCTATAGGACATATTTAATAAAGGAAAGTATTGAACTCTCTCAGTCTGCTTGAGGACATAAAGATCGTTCATCCATTGATAAGATAACATGAATTTTTACATTGCTATCTTTTTTAGGTGTTTATCATGGACAACATACAACGATCAATAAAAACATTCGATGAGACACCTGCATGTACAGTGTAAATAAATGAGCTGGTATATTTACAATACATATGTTTCAAGTAACATAGAAAAGTATTATCTGATTTGTTTCCATTAGTGGTATTTCTAATCTATGATACTGTTCAACAAACTAGGTTGTTATTCTTTAATTTCAAATAAATGTCATCTACCATATTTGTATAACATAGAGTTACTGTACTACCCCTTGTAGAGATAGCAAAACTAGTGATCTTATAGCATGGAGTGTTTCCATTAGACACATCACATTGGTACTAGTGATCCTCAAAACAAGTGATGACCCTTTGGAGGCCTTGACAGTTAGTCCATCCTAAACTATTCCATTAGGCATCGGAGACTAAGCAGATAACATTGTTGACACTGTTAGTCCATGTCAATCTGGTGTTTGGATCAATTTATTCCGGTATTGTCTACAATTACAACCAACTTGGAGCAAGTATGCAAAAATACTCCGAAGTGCAGATCTTTGTTGACACAAATTGGCCGGGAAATGCATTACTGGAGGCTTAGATCGTTGTCAGTGTTTCTTGAACAATTGCCTATGTGGTTCCAGGCACTATAGGTGCAAAGAGTCGCAACGGGTGTGTTGTTTTGGATGACTCCACAATGGTGTGCACTCATCTGACACTGTTCTGACTTGGAAGATATGTCAGACGTAAGTGCATTGCTTGTCAGACCGCCAGATTCATAGACTGTATCTGTGGCCCACACAGCGACATCGCCCGTCACATTGCATGATGTATTGTTTAAGATCATTGCCATCTGACATTCGTTCCGGACCAGCGAGAAAACTGACCAACTTCTTAGTACAGATAGATCATATATCCATCTTGTAACAATATGGTTTCCAATAAAAGTCATAAGCTCAGCTTCACAAAACATCACCTTCTTAGTACAGTTTGATCATATTTCCATCTCATAACTACATTTCCAATAAAAGCAATAAACTCAGTTTCCCCAAAACACCACCTTTTTAGTACAGATTGATCATATATCCATCTCATAATATACACGATACCTTCCAATAGAATCCATGAAAAGCTTAGTTTCCCAAGAGCGTCATCATTTCAGATGCTGTACGACTTATTTGGGTCCACTTCATGAATTGACCAAGACATGAAACCGGCATATTCTGATAGATTAGTATTTGATGCTACCTATAAACTTCATTTCCAAACATACTTTATAAAGAAATTACTCCAGAAACCATAATCCTGCTGATCAACAGGAATGAATCCTCCACAATCTTACCAAATTCTCATATTTAATCACAACATGGTCCATAATTCCTACATTATTGAAACATCATTCAGCTTCTATTCAAAAAGTCGGTGTCTAATCTCGGGACAGAAACTGTAAAGGGAGGATTTCAAACTACAGCTTTAATAATAGGATCTGAATTTGCGAGTCAACGCGAGGTGAAATGATACGAAACTAAGGCTGGCGTTGATGAACACCTAGAGGCTGGCTGGCTTGTTCGCACACCAATACTGCAATTCATCAAATCAGTCAATGAGAGCTGGCCTAAGGAGTATTGATCAATGGTGGGCCTCGCTTACATTTGCCGACACTTTTTATCTTACAAAAACTATATTTATGGCAAACAAAGAGTTATATCAGACATGATCGATGCCTGGGGTTGAACCCAGGTTCTGTAGCTGCGACATCAGTGGCCACAAACCCAGAATCACGATAATATCCAGCATATGCAATTTATCTGGAAATTTATTGGAATTTCATCTTTGCTGAAATACTCCATTTCATTTTTGTTCTGTATTATTTATTAAATTTAAGTCTGATTATTTAGAAAGAGTGTCCAATGTCATTCACAGAATCAGTAACAAGTACAGTGCCCCCTCAATATAACACGGTAGGATACACAGTGGATTCGGATATAAGGCGAGGTTAGACGTGGATCCGATTTTTTTTTTTCGTATAAGGCGGGTACTATAAGGCAGTGGGTATATCATGGACCCCAATGTCAACGTTATATCGAGGGGACACTGTACATGTTAACAATGGTCTTCACATATTGAAGGACAGACTAACATTAGGAATATAATAATTATTGTTATCATAAAAATAATAAATAATATTTATTATTATCATACACTGTATATGAATCGTGGCTAATTTTATCACTATCTTAAATTCCTCTACATTTGCAATAAAACCAATCCATTTATTTGCTATTACTATGTCAAATATAATAAGAGGATCCTACTCAAGACTCATAGAACCGAGGAATACAATGTTCATGTTTAGTTTGAAAATATATTCAGCTATCTTCAACTGTTTGCATCATTATTTCGATAGTCGGTACCACATATGCATCAGTTTATTAACATACGTTTCTGTGGTACATGTATATAGTCTTCAGTTCAGGGGTCTCGTGGGCATGTCATAGTCGCGACATCACTTTGGTATCTGTACACACTCTGTACGCCATGAATAAACACCTAAATGAATACAAACTGAACGCATACACACACATTGACACAATGGACATAAACTAAGCCTGTTCGTGCATTCTAATATCATAAAAGCTGGAGTTGTCTCCCCCATTACCATCCGGGGTTGTTTGCAAAGGGCAGTATTTGTAAACTGGACAAAACGCGGATCAGAGGTCAGAAACCAATTGACCTGTCTTCTATCATTGTGCACTATAGGAATAATATTGCACTGTTGGTATACACTGACACAGAGTCCCCCAACATAAATACATCTAATCCACCAAGAAGCAATACCATTATGCCTTTGGGATTTGTCAATGAAGGCAAAATCTGAATGAGGGATTTGAGGACATGTGTCCTTGACCTTGAAACACGACTGGGGGTACGACAGCAAATAATTCCACCAAATTATTGGAAAACCCTGATTTGTCAGTAAGTGCCACATGCAGGCCCTCGGAATAATGCGGGATTTAGGAATCATTGATCTGGTTAGTTTCGTGGCGGCTGTCTTCGTTATAAGGTGAATTTAGTGCCTGGATTAGCTCAGAGAATGAAGTGCGAAACCTCTGAGATGGTGAAAATTGTTTGTCAAACATCAGCATACACTGCATATGAATCCATGTGTACTTAGGAAGCTATTTGGCGCTAGTGCTTGTCAGTCTCGAAGTCTTTGACAGCTGGAGTCAGAACTTCCGAAGAAACAGATATTTTTTTAATGGACTTAATAAACATCATTTGGAATGTTTTCTTGTTTTTTATTGATGTGTGTTTAATATTAGGTAACTTGAGAAATATTTGTGAAAGCTACTTTGAAAATAAACTTTTAATTTGATTGATATCAGAGGAAATGATTTTTATATTATTAATATTTTTCAGTAGTATTTCAGTGATATTGCATCAATTTTTTAAGAAAAAGAACATGTAAATCAATTTAATTTAGGAAGCTGTATGTTGTTTATAAAGTCATACATTAACATATTTCTTTCTGCCTTTGAGCAGAACTGTTGCATTATGTCCTGATTTCACATCATTTACACAAATCAAATTGTCAGCGAGAACAAAATGCTGCAGATTTTCTAAAGACAAATCCATTCATAAGCCAGTGATTAGCTATGTCTATATGTATTTATGTTGATATGGTCAGGCACCTTTACCGATTAGGAAAGTAGCTGTAAAGCTATTGTTGGCGATCTTTATGTTCCTGACGTTTGATTTATTGCTGCTAATGACCACCATATTTTCTTGTGGAAGGGGGAGACTGTTTGATGAACTAGATTAGGAAGAACTACACCTTTAAATACATCAAAAGCTCCCGAAGGAACTCCCTAAACATCTGCCAGAGCAACTGAAAATCCTAACTAATGTATTATACACTGCAAGAAAAGCTTGGACGTACTAAAACTGTCCACTCCGTGGAGATGAATATTAACACCCAGTAGACCTGGAAATGATTTTTGTGATCATATTTTTGTTATCTGTCTCCAGATTCCAGCTTGTAAATCATCCCATGAGATGTATGTTGCAGAGCCTGGGCACCAGACCACCTTACAGTACAGGAACAGCTTCTCCAGATGGAGGAGGATGAGGAGCACCAACTGGAGGATACTCAGTCAACGTCTTGGAGATCTCCCAAGGACATGTTTTTCGGGTAACTGTATCACGTACTAATGGTAAAATATGTACAGAATCTCAGAACAGTCTTCTTAAACAGATAATAGATCAACCTAGGTAAGTAACTAACATTAAATTGCGGTCGTGTAACATTTTATAATTTTGTGGCTATGGGTTTTATTACATTTATTACATTTATTAAATTTATTTATTTATTTATATTTTCCTATGAGAAATATATTGTTTTTGTTTGTATTTTGATAGTATCTTTGAGAACCATTGGAATTTACAGAAAATTAATAGTAATTTGTCTTACTATTAGCTTTAAGAGGGTGCAGTTAAGAGGGTGGTGTCGCTATTAGTGACTGCTAAATGCATAATGCTATTAGTGACTGCTAAATGTTACCCTAATGAATTGCCATTTATTTTGATATAGACTTCAGTTACATGGTTAAAAAATATATATATAAAATAATATGCAAATTGGTGGCATTGCCATTGGGAACAAAGAAAAAGACTATCCATCCAAAATGTGAAAATATCATGCCAGACACTGATGAATTTGAAGGAAACAAACAACAGACATGGAATCCACTTCACAATCCCAATACACAAAGAAAACAAAAATTATAAAAACCAGTGATCGAATGTTTGTGAAAGTAAGACAACTTGAAGAACATAAATTGGCAATCGCATGTGCTTTCAGGCAAAAACTCATTAAAACAGACTAAAATATATGCAGTCAGACTCTGTTATAACGGTCTCTGTTTCGTTTACTGGTCAACTTTTAATCATTACAGATTTCCTACTAGATACTTTAACTCGATGAATGATAGATCCAATGACCCGGTTGTTTCGCTTACCGGTCAGATTTTAACAAAAACGGAAGTGTCCGGTATAACAAAACAGTTTCATTATGGAGTGTATCTTGATTAGTAGCTTCCAAATCTACCACACTCTTTAGTAATAAAACGTCATGGGATTGGGTAAAAGTAATACAGCATACAAGACCACACTCTAGTAATGGAAATACTAAAGTCAAGGAAAATTCAGATTGTACGAGATCAAAATACACATTTTCGGTCAATATTTTTAACATCGTGAACGACATCCACAGCCCCATCCTATCACTGATCTAGCTGGCGTTTGAAGGACCACGTCTGTGCCTGGACAACCTACAGCCCAGCCAAGCAGCCATATCATATCTGATCATGTCATTTACACCCTGTCAATCGGATTCACTTGAAAACTTATTTCATCACAAATGACTTTCTCTAACAAGTGACTGACAATTTATCTTCAGGCGACAAATGGGAACTTTCTTCTTTTCGAGCTTGGTGTTTCTTGGATCCATATTTTGACAAAACCCACTGGTGTTGACAAAGACATGGAAGCACCTCTAGCCAGAGACATCAGCTCGCGCACAGAACTGCCTCGGTTATCAAAAACTGCCAATATCAAAGAATCCCTGCAAGTATGAACACAGATAATGAATCAATACTGTTTCTGACCTTTTCAAAATATCATACGCAAAAACAGAAGCCTTGATCTCTCTGTATTATTCAAAAGGAATTCCTAGAAGCTGAGGCATTGTGCCTATAATTGATACACAATGGCTTGGTATTACACTACCAATATTATTCACTTATGTCAGAAACATGTGTTGGAAAAAATATCTTCATTCATCTGCTTAAAAGCAAACTTGGCAGCTGATGCGGACACTAATCTGGTTATAAAGACAAGCGTTAGTAAAATGTAAAATTGTATCACTTTGAATTGGATACTTTACACCATTGTACATTGTATTTCAGTGATTTGTGACAACCTGCTTATTACTAGAGGAGGATCTGCAGCACGCCACACCTAGTGCACACGCACCAAGGGTGATTGTTGTACATTAACCATACAATACAACTCTACATATGGATGTGGATGAGAATCAAAATCGGTTCATTCAGTTGGAGATGTACTGATTCTGCCATTATATATTCTGAAATACCAACCAAAGTTAAGTTTCATATTTATATATTTAAATCTGAGGTTTTCAACTAGTGGTGACCATTATGCCATGATGCCTACCATTAAATTGTCATATTGATACCACGGTTTTCCAATTTCACACCAAATGGTCTACAAACATTGCATTAAGTGATCAAGATAGATCTAGGGCTATTTATTTACGGTATTTCCAACAAGCAAGTACAAGACTGCACAGATTGTAACCATTACTAAACACCAAGACCACCAAAATATAACATTAAAAAAGCCAAGTCTGGTTGAACATCTGCGCTGCCATCTTTATTGTCGACACTGTGGAAACACCTCCCAGGTGCATGTAGCCTGAGGAGTTTCTGTAAACTGCAAGCCTTGTTTATCCATTAAAATGTAGGATTGCCAAGGCAATGTGGCAATGAAGACATGCAGAGATGGCAACCACTTTACATATTCCAAAGTCACCAGCCACAGAAAACACATAAACTTTTAACAGCATCCGTGGCCCAGTTGGTTGGGTTCAAGGCCAAGATCCAAAGAGAAATCAGATTGGCTCCCTATCCAAAAACTTAATTCAATACAGCATGACATGTACGTGAATGTATTACTAAATGCCATGTCATCTGACAATGTAAACTTCAGTGTGACAAGTGACAACATCATGCAGTGGGTTCTAAAAGTCCTTCTTAACCAATAGCATAAAAAAAAGACCTCCTGGTGAATAAAAATAATGTCTATATTGCTGCTGTAAAAATCTTCCCCGGCAATATCCACGTCCTTACATATCACGCTCACGTTATTGATCCTGGACCCATCAGATGCAGGTATTTTTTACTCCCAACTAATTACATCCTCAGGAAACCTATTGCTCATAAACACTGGTTGTAAAAGATGGAGGAACTTGGTTTATATTGAAAGAAGATCACACTTTTCTTTGATTGTAATGTAAGGCACCTGTTCTGGAAGACATAGTAAACCTGGCGAGATATGTGTTTGATCATGTAATCGGCAAGATGAAAATGTTTGTGTAACATGATATTTTAGATATATTTGTGTAATGTTATACTTAACTTGAAAGAAAGCCAATGTCTCTTTATTTCTTAAATAAATAGATATATTACCCTGGGAAGGTAATAGATCATTATGGAAAAACATTTGTAAAAGGTCAAATCTATACAAAATTGACTGAAGGTAAATGAATTTATATATATACTACTGGAAATCGTGTATGAGAAAAAAGCATTGATTAATTACATATTTTTTTCTAAAGAAGATCCTGAAACATATTTCCAATTTACTAGCAGATACAACACAAAACTGCATATTAATAGACCAGCATTTATAAGAGGATCAACTAGTAAGAAATATTAACGTTGTACATAGGATGAGAAGCAAACGATGTGAAGTTAAGAAGCAACAATTATATTATCTGTCAAGAGGGAGACTACCAGTCTTGTATAGGAAGACCTACTTAGATGGCCACATGGAAAACTAGCCCAACTTCTTCAATGCTCTGCTAGTAATCCAATCACAATATAGAACAGACAGAAAATAGTACTAACACATCAATCATACGTGATTCAAATTTTGACATTAGTGAGGTCTGATTAACCTTTGAACTGTCACGGTTCATATGGTGACCAGATCTGGATCGCATTCATAAATGTTAATAGGACCAAGGTCGTCTCTGAAGGTCAGGCATTGTCTCTGTCCTAGGCAAAACGTTATGCGTGTGTCACTACTTCAAACGCAAAAACATTCAGAGCAAAATATGCACCACATACAACCAATATTAAAGAACCCACTACATCATCATTAAGATACAGGGTACAGAACTCGGTAACGTAACCCTTGGTGACTGGCACTGCAAGGGAGACAATTATGAATTGCCAACCGATTGCATCTAATACACATGATACAGATAATCCGTCATCTCAACAATGAATCTCTATTATTCCGCTAGCACCAGAAATGGTAATGAGACGATATATTCAAGTTTTGCCGCAGGTATAGTATGGCTCCTAAGACACAGGACAGTGATGTAAGTTAAGGCTGTCCTCATGGCGGTTGTGTTTCTGGAAGCCGGCCATCCATTACTCCTGACACTGTGATATACTCCATCCATCATTGTCAGCTATACTAGGAATTTGCAAAATAAATATAAAACTACCATTTTTTATGAAGCCGACTTGAAATATATAGGTCAAATTTACAGATTTGTCTAGTTCATTTTCATGATTTTCTGGTAGAATATGGATTTAAATGAAATCTGGATATCTTACAAATGTGTGATTATGCATTTTGTCTATTTGTATGCATACATAGTTTCCATCCTGTATAAGATATCAATCAGGAACAGTTATGTGTTACAGTAAGCCAAATGAGCCATGGCTGATGCTTATGAACAAAATGGTTAAGACTGTACAAGTTTATCATAGTTATACCCATTTTCTTCTGGCAGTGGTAACACTCCTGAGTATCTTCCGTTATTTATTCATTACCCAGAAAGATTTTATCTGATGTGTTACCGCTGTCGGGAGAGCATGAGTTATACCTACAGTATTTAGTTTAGCATAGTTATACTTATCTCTTCTACGAGCGAGTGAATTATTGTCTTGTGTCACAGCAGGAATCTTTCACCCATACGTGATAAAGAATCTATAAAGAATATAATGGTTTTAAACTCAAAAACATCAGGATAGGAATCTTAGCTAGCCACCCTAGTTAAGTCAAGGAATAATCAAACTGGCATAGTGCTCATTCTAAATTAATGAATAAAAAGTGTGATATTATTGAGATGTATGACTTTTAAAGCCTGAGAGTAAGAGCCTATCTTTCCAGAGCATCTCTGAAGCACATTTGGAATAAACACTGTACTGACATCTGACATAGAGACAGGCAAGGTAATCAGGACATTATCAGTGAGTGAGTACACACATAATACAGCATACAGAGAGTGAGTACATACATCATACAGCATACAGAGAGTGAGTACACACAGCATATAGTGAGTGAGTACACACATCATATAGCATACAGAGAGTGAGCACACACATCATACAGCATACAGTGAGTGAGTACACACATCATATAGCATACAGAGAGTGAGCACACACATCCTACAGCATACAGTGAGTGAGTACACACATCATGCAGCATATAGAGAGTGAGTACACACATCATACAGCATACATAGGGCGAGTACACACATCATATAGCATACAGAGAGTGAGTACACACAGCATACAGTGGGTGAGTACACACATCATACAGAGAGTGAGTACATACATCATACACCATGCAGAGAGTGAGTACACACATCACACGCCATAAAGAGGGAGTGATCCATGTTACCTATCTCTCACTTACTCAGATCATACTTCTTGTTTATTTCCAAATGTCACTGAGAAGCAAACATTCGGGAGCATAGGCAGGAAATCGGAGAGCAAAGCTCTCGATCAATCGGAAACAGCTTGTACTTTGTAATCTATCTGTCATTATTTCTATTGACATTTATGATTATATATTCCTATTGCTAAATGTCAACCACGTCCGCGGCACAGAATCATGCCCTTAGTTGTCATTCGTCCGTATCATCCATATCGCTCAATAGAATCATTTGATACAAGGCATAATGAATCATTAATCAGCTATCTGTTTACTAAATACTGTTTGTCAATACTGCTACTGCTTGATATAGGAAACATAAAGTTAATCATCCATAAATCACCAACTGTGTTAATACCTATCAATATAACATATATACCATAGCAGAGGACATATTAATAAGCTATCACAATCTCCAGTGCTTAGTATATATTATATCCGATTTCATAACACACATTGATACATTAGATATCTATTATAGTTTCTGATTTCCTATCCCATACTGTCTACAGCATAGTAAGGCTTCATCAAACTTGTATCTGTGACAAAATACAAAATAATTAAACTAAACGTCCATGCTCAGTGAAGCATGGAGACATGTGTCATTATTATTTCATGGTGTATTTCATGAGTAATTATTCTCGTGTCGTGTATGACCATTTCTATTACATGTACCAAGAATTTGAACAATATTGTCTATGCACAATCACAAAAAAAATATGATTTTTTTTCCCCCTCCTCCATGTTAACATTAACAAGAAAACTTAAATAGTAAGACTGAAATTGAAAAACCACTAAAGAACATAAACAAAATGCAGATGTTTTGTAATGAGATCTCAATCTGTTTTACGGCTCTGATCCCGACAGTCTGATGGATTGACGGACAGATGTAGCCTTGACAACCAAGTGGTGGAGAATAATTACTCAGAAAATACACCATGAAATAATAATGATGACAATAATTAATAACGAGAGCCAACGTCCCAGGATCTTAGCCATGGAGATACATGTACTACCGCCGAGGAGCGGGGTAAACACAGACAGAGGTATGCAGCACATTGTACAATCCTTGGCAACACCATGCACTGGAGATAAGACCAGAGTGTTTAGGTTTCATGCATGATGTGCACTTTGTGAATGAGGATAGCTCTAATCCAGGTCACAATAGGATCGACTGTCAGTTACATGTATAACCCCCAGCCATCGGCCGGCCGGGTGCCATATGCTGTGCGTACCAATCCTCAAAGGGACCGGACATCATAACAACAGACACTAAGCCATGGACTAAGCTCGCTCATCCCGCCCCCTACACCCCAACCCTCAACACAAAAAATACATGCCTGTCAGTCAGTCCAATATTCTCAGATTCGATCATAATAATAAAGGTCTCGCGTTGTGAAAACACTGGAACATTGATGTGATGCAGTGCACTGGCATAGCAGTATCGGTGTCGTATATTCTGACACGAGTCCAAGGATATATGTGTTATCCTGAATGAACACTACATCATGCTAGCAACTAGCACGGGTTGCATAAGATAGTAATGTCTGTCATGCCATAATACGGATGACGATGACGGAGGAAGCAGCCCTCATGCCTCCCAGCCCTGTACACTATACCTAGTGTTTACACTCGCAGCAGAGCTAGGAAACGGGGTTATCCAGGAAGTGTGAGGGGAGTACAGTGATACTGAGGACGAAAACATCGCCTACCTTGGTGCTGGGTCCACGGAATAATGGTCCACGGCATCTCGCAGAACACAATATTGAACACAGCACTGAATAATGGAGTAGAGTCCGGTGTTATGGCAAGCTTGATTGACTGAGATCTGGCCTGGGTAAAGAACCAGAAGAGTGCGCTGGTCTGTCAGTCAAGTCAGTCTGGATAGTAACTCCAGTGGCTGGCCTGTGCACAGAAGAGAGTAGAGGGAGAGGACGGCTCAGCGCAACACTGGAGGCAGCCTAACCCTGTGAGGAGCTCGCAGTGGAAGGGTCTGACGAGCAGACGGTCAGGGAAATAGTCAGAAGGACAGGGCAGGGGGTGATGAATTTTGATTTATGGGGTGCATGGATACAACACTGGTATGAAATTGTACAAGAAAAATATTTGTATGCTTATTGAATGTACACAAGAGAAAGAGAGAGAGGATATTTCATTCATGTCGGTAGATCTGATTACTAGATATTGGAGCTGTTGACATGCTGTGAATGCTACGGGCAATAAAGTACACGGCTTTCCCCCATTGGATATTGGAGCTATTATATTCTTAAAGTAAGACCTGAAATAACATTTTGAAAAGAATAGAATTCTTAGAATAAATAAACACGTCACGCTTTCAATTAGTACATACATTATACATACATAATACTGGTATAAACAACAAACAATATTGAGCAGACTATGATATATTGTAACATATGTAAAGCAAACTGATACAAAAATATAATATTAGCCATCACATAATATATGATCACCAGTCATATGTGAAGATAATATTTACAAAATAAATTTTTAATGTCGTCAAAAGGTGCAGCGCGTTGATATGATGCACATGTTTATGATAACCCATGATTAAGTGCAGATCTAAACAAACCACCTGGGTTCAGAGTTTGTGCAGCAAGTGTGCCTGAACACCTCTGAACACCTCTGAACACCTATCAACAAGTCAGGCTAGAGCCACGCAGAGAAACAGCCCCTGAGTAGAGAGGTTGATTGTACCCAAGGCTGCCTTAGATAGGGGTGCATGGATGAGCAAGCGGCTGACTGGGTGGGTGGGGTGTCTGCTAAACAGACAAGCAGATAGACAGACACAGACAGAAGCAATCTACCCCCAGATGGTGCTAGGACAAGGGGCCTGACACATATACATCTAGGAAATGAATTCTAAAAAAAAAAAAACATATATCAGATTTGTTATAATGAAAAAGGTGTCAGGGTAATTTGTTTTTAAATTTCAAACCACTATTGGGAGCCAAAATGACAACCTAAGCAGTACTGACATCTATTGGATACTATACATAATATTAATGTCATAATGAGCAACATAAACATTCATCTTTGTCTGACTCTTGAAGTTTATGGGAGGAATCGTATCTACATCTATCTAAACCTGGCTGAGCTCAAGGGGGCCTGCTTTGACTTCAAGCGATAAAAATTTCAATGATGTAAAATATTTGTGTGAAAAAGCCTGCGTGTGAGTGTTAGTCAGGGTCATGATTAGAGTGGATGACATTCTCAACGCATGGATGGAGCAAAATTGAATCCAACCATAGATAATAGATAGTATCTTCCTAGCCACTAATAGAGCTAATTCATATGAACCCCGCACTGTGTCCCCATGGTACAGGAACGACCAATAATAACACACAGAAATATATCTTATGCACAGTCACAATCGGGATTCAATGCCGGCAGACATATGACATGGGATATTAATGGGAACAGTAGCTCTATATTTACCTAGGGCTTGTGAATGAAATGGGTATGACATCTGGCTGACGTGGGATTACATATGTGGATACATTAAGACAGATTCGCCGGTAAAAAGGAAATAAATCTGAGTAGAAAATCTCCAGGAGAGATAAATGGGTTGTCTATAATTACTGGACAACCGTATAATAAATAATACAATTTGTATGAAAAGGAAAAGCTTCTTTTTAACCGAATCCTGTCTACACTGGCGATCCCTTTCTGAACACATGGTGTTCACATGGTGTTCTATTATTGAACACAGTGACAGTGATAGATGTAGGTTCTGTTACCATTGTAATAATCTATTCTGAACGTACCTAGGCAAACCAGGAAATACAAATTAGTCTGAGACCTGAGTTACTTGAAACTTCTTTATTAGAATTAAATAAAAAATGAATGCGAACATTGGTGACAAAAGATGGGATATGGAGAAACATTACATAAAGGCTGGGTTGAGAAATTCTCAATATTAATTGAAATATAATAAAGAACTGCAAGTCAATACACAGGAAAATCACAAGTTTCCACTCCACACCGATTGCCAGTGGATAAAATATGATAGAGAAGCTGATGAAGTAGAGTTCATGAATGTAACAAAGGACCAGTATTTGTCGTCGTCTCCAAAAATGGAATATGAGAAACCACAATTCAGGGATAATGAGACATCATTATAACGTTTAGACTACAATTGATCATACAAATCCAAACCCTATTTTCATTCTGTAATTTGAATATTTTTTCCAGCAATTTTTCCAAGCCATTGACAAGTCAGCCAATATAATTTCTTCATCTGAAATTATGCAAATACTAGTAAACTAGGAAGCAAATCTCAAGAAAATTTGCATCTAATTTTATCGGCCCACTTTATTGGGTGTCTGTGATTAAGTATTGATGAAAAATTGATGAGCATTAAGATGATGGTGACTGCATGGCCCAGCGATGTCAACACTGAAATGGCCAAACTGCGAATTACAGATTCACGTCCATGTCCCTTAATAACAGAGTAATTTTCGGGGCCATTTTGGACCCATACATCATTCCCTGGTGTTCATCACCACATTGCTCAAGGACAATGTGAAAACGTAGCTATCTCCATACCCCCGCAGAAAAAAGCCTCTTGCAATTTGATGGCCGCTGCGAATATCACTGGCAAAGATCCACTTCTGGTGACGTTGTGACACAAGAATAATGTTTAATTGAATGTGAGGACCCCCGTCAAGGCAGCTACACCGGAAATTAAGCAGAAAGCTGGAAAAAGAAACTGGCCATCAATTTTTTAACGGTTCTGGAGTATGCCACTTGAACACGGATTAATAACAGAATGGAGTCAGAAGAATGGTCAGCATCGAGGTGTTCCAAAAGCCACAAAATATTGCTCATTCATTTGAATCATGAAATCATATATTTCAATTAACAAAATTTGGAACACAATCACAATCCTTTTCAGGTTGTATGCAACATAATAAAATCTGTCGATGAATTGGTGAGCAGTAATGATGCATATACATACAGTTGTTGATGAATTGATAAGAACTCATTAAGAACGCAAGTATTGATGAACTATTGCTGAACAGTCATGATGAGTATAAGTACAGCATAAACATCTGTAATCTGTTCCCACCATCCACCTGGCAAAGCTAAGCCATTGGTTGATTGATACATCAATGCATTATTGATGTTGTATCCCGATGACGTTACCTTTCACCTGAACGAGCTGAACATTGAAGCGTGCATTTCACCTGAAGCAACTGGACACTGTAGCGAGTTAGTGACCAGCTTTGATTGGAGAGGACACAGCGGCTGTGAGGCCCAGACCTGCTGGATGGTGGTCATTCATTATTTAAGTGTCTCGGTCAATACGTCCTGGCAAGGTGTCTATGCTAATTACTGCCCATTGCTTTATTATGACTAGGTTCAATACCTGATCACACTGATAGATAACACAGGGCAGGCTGATTACATTCACCAATTGCCGTTGAATTAGAGGGATGCTGGTGGAACTTAAAGATGGATTTAATTATGATAGCTAGTTAGGACATTATGGACTTGAAAGGATTAACTAAAATGGGCTATGTACATCGTGGACATGCAAGAATTAAGTCACTAACTAAAAGTAGTTAGTACACTGGAGATATAGAAGGATAGACACTAACTATAGCTAGTTAGTATATTACAAACATGTAGGGATGGTCTAGTACATTGTGGACCTGTGATGGCATTTACTAACTATAGTTAATTACGGTGTACTGCATGGATATGTATAGATAGCCTTACTGTACTAAATATAGTTAGATGGTACATAATGATTGTGAACCTTTAAAGGCATACAATCACAGATTTCAATGAGTGTGTAGCACAATGTTTGAGTAATAAAAGCAAACTACATTCATTTGTGATACTTATCATAATCTCATATCACAAAAATCCCTTTTGTCAATTCACATTGGGGAATTCGATCTAGCAGTTAGATGTTCCAAAGGATAATTAAAACTACGTTCCTTTTATTCATATAAAATATGGAATTTTTTATAACTATCAAGTGTTAAGGAATAAGTACATCAGTAAATAACAACTTTCAAATAATGATAACTTTTGGGTGGACAAATCAAACATAAATAGTCTCAGATAGATATTTGTTTGTCCATTATATCGGGCAATCATCTTTTACAATGACAGACCCCCAAAATAACCTTTGCTAATCACAAAGCTGCCCTAACTATAGCTCTAGTTCATACATGTATATTTTGGAGATCTGTAGGGATGGACTCGCTAACTATTGCTAGCCAGTATAGTGTGGACCAATGCAGTTTCTGCTATGAATACAAGTTACATGTAACAATATATGTAATAAGTACACAGACATAAACCTTTTAGTGATGATCTTCACTCCAGGATTCAAGCTGACTAACACCATTAACTGATGCACTATCCATGACCACAATACAACCATGTACATGACTTCAAAAATATTTACATAATTTGTATAACACCCACTAAACTATGCAAATGAAATGTATTGAGGTCTGTTGATGCGTACCCTTAAATCACATTACATCCGAGCATCCATGACTTTTAAAACATATTTCAAGCCAAATATCTTTTAATTTATTTCTATGAAAAATCACTGATCCATGTGTATGCCTGAGCTTAGACTTGGCCCCAGTCTGTAGCTGGGAGAATCTGATGCCATCCCTAGTAATAATACCACTATAAACAGGGCTCACATTCCCTGGCATTAAGCTGGATCATATTTCAGACACAGCCCAGCCTGCACACTGCCCAAGCCTTAGGATGCAGGTCCGGCCACAACAAAACTTCCAAGCCATCATCGATCAATGCGGATTTCCTTCAGACGGCAAGATGATACAGCGTAGTCGATACATAATGGTTCATTATTGACACTTCGTTACTCTTTTATGAATATTTCTATAAGTCTGGATTTCCATGCCAATAGCCCTGCTTGATACAGACATGGTAAAATTGACAACATTGTTGTTGTGTGTGTCTTCAGCTCATTGCCAAGGTTATATACCTGTCAGATGGCCGTAGTTAATGAAGGTTTAAGTGCTCTAATGAGGAAATAATTAATATGATTGACATCAATACTCTGCAATGACAACAATGCAATGTGATAACAGAACTAGAATACGACTTGGGAGTTTCAGTGATTCTGTACATGTTGTGAGAATGACGACTATAATGAATAATGATAATTAATAATGTTTGAGTTGTAGAGATTACCTACCTTGTAAATCCAACCATCATTTTATAGTTATAAATCCAAAAACACATAAATTAAATGTATTTCTCTTCTAATAATACCGATATGCTTATGATAAGTCAGTAGAAATTCAGACATGCAAATTTCAAAAGAAATGAAATACAGTGATTTCTTTGGAAAGAAAATTGCAAAGATTTTGTAATCAAATTTGTTGAACGAAACTAAACTTACCAGTTACTGCTGTAGGTCTAGTCTGATCCGTACGTCTGCAAGAATAGAATAGAAACAATAGTGTCAGAGAAATTTAAATCCAATTCATCGGGGTCTTCTTGCACATTCTTCAAGTGTAACAAGAATAAGGTGTTGACAGGTATGTCTTTGAAATGTATGGACTGTGTGGTTAGAGCAATGATACATGGTAGACCAGACTGGTCTGTTGAAGTGATTCATGACAGTGTGCATCTTGTTCTCACACTTGAAGCAACTGCGAGTCCATCTATGGTCTTCTATACTTCAAAATAAATGCTGTTTGATTCAATTTTAAAACAAACTATTGAAAACTTTCAATTATGAAATCTATCACATGGTAGTCAAAATTTTAAATATGTCATTTTAATTATGACATTTCCTGAAATGTTTTACAAAAATTTGAATTCTTCAATGTCTTTCTCTGTGATAATTGGGCAGAAGAAAAACTACCGTATTGAAATGTTCAACTATGACATCTTTAATATTGTAGCCCAATGGTAAATTTAAAAAAAAATAAAAAAAACATTAATGGTTACTGTTCATATTTTACAACAAAAGTCAAGTTTTCAAGTTTGAACTTGTCAGAAGAAACACATAAATATTTATATTTATTGTTTACTAACGTCAGAAAATGGACAGAATGAGAAATATTTAACTTCAATCCACGATAAATAGAAATTACTAGAAATACAGTTGGTTTGATTAAAATTCAATGACATTCATCAACAGACTGGAGACTAACCTAGAAACAGACAGCTCATTGCAAGAAAAATAGAAGGCAATCCAGGGGACATCCAACAAAAATACTATAAGCTCTCTCAGGTACAGTACCGCTGTCAGGGCTCCAGACTAAAATTTTGAGTTACTTGCCTGCAGGGCTAGTCAGGGCAAGTTATAAAGGCACCAAAGCATCTATATGTCAAAAAATAGGTTGCCTGCAGTGCAACTTAACTTGTCCCTGTACATCGGGCA
>JAUTBQ010014459.1:0-48290 GCA_032361185.1 Lepetodrilus ovalis
GGTGGAAAACCATTAATAGTCTGGCATATAGAAAACCTAAAAAAAGCAGGCTTTGAAGATATTGTCATAAACATTGCCTGGCTCGGAGAGCAAATCCCCAAAGCCTTGGGTAATGGATCTCAATTTGGCGTAAACCTGGCTTATTCCAATGAGCAAAATGAAGGCGCCTTAGAAACCGCAGGCGGCATTATAAAAGCACTGCCTTTATTGTGTGGCAAGCAGGGTGACGAGGTATTTTTAGTTGTCAATGGTGATGTCTGGTGTGACTATGCTTATACCAATAAAAATCTACTAGGGGGTGACGATGAAGCCCATCTTATACTGGTCAAAAACCCTAAACATAACCCTGAGGGTGATTTTTCACTCTTAAATTATCGAGTTGATGCAGAGATGGAGAATGAGGGGAAATATACCTTCAGTGGCATTGGATATTATCATTCGAAATTATTTCAAGACTTAGCAAAAGGCAAACAAGCGTTAGCTCCTGTATTAAGAGAAGCTATGAAAAGAAAAGTAGTCAGTGGTGAATTATTTACAGGTGATTGGCGAGATATTGGCACGCCAGAAAGGCTTGAGCAGTTGAATAGAGATTTATAACCCTAGGAGCTTGCTTATCAGTCTGCCCTTTTATGATACACTCGCTGCCGCAGGGCATCAGGGCGTTATAATTTCCCTTAGGAGAAAGAATGAGTACAGAAAAAATTTATCGGGCGACCATCTCATCAATTGAAAATAACTTACCAAATACTGCTTCATTGAAGCACCTTGATATTGGCTCAGGTACTGGAGAATTAATAAAAAGGCTGCAAGGGGTAAGAACAAAGATTGTTAGTGATGCTTGTGATTATACCGATACCCTTATGGAGCTAGACGGGCAAAAGGTCGACATTGTTGACTTGAATGATGATCTATTGCCATACGATGATGACACTTATGATCTTGTAACAGCCACTGAAGTTATTGAGCACTTGGAAAATCCAAGACTTTTTATTCGTGAAATTTATAGAGTATTAAAGCTTGGGGGTGTTTGTGTGCTGAGTACACCTAATGTCCTCAATCTAAATTCAAGATTAAGGTATCTTTGGTTTGGATTTCCAACATTGTTTGGACCGCTCCCAATAGGATCAAGAAAACTTGAAAGTTGTTCTGGCCATATATCTCCAATTTCATATTATTATATTTATCATGCAATGAAGGAGTCAGGGTTTGATGGTATTTCTTTAAGTATTGACAAGTTTCAACGATCAGGGATGATAAAACTACTGTTTTTGGGCTTACCAATAAAAATAAAAGATTTTTTTATAAAGTCGAAAGAACGTAGAAAAAATACTATTGATGATGCCAATGTGAACGTGGTAAATACTATAAATTCAAGCGGACTATTGCTAGGAAGAACCATTATTGTAACGGCAATAAAAAAATAATAATCTATGAAAGAAGCTACGTTTTAACTCTATTGTAAGCTAAATATTTCATCCTTTTAAGGGCGACATTTATGCTGGGGGTTATCCGTAGCTTGCCAAGTTTTAGAAGGAATTTGCGGCGTAGAGATATAAGCCTCGGTTTTCTTGTCGTACCGTTTATAACCTTTGCCTTTATTTTGATAATATTCATAACAAATAAATTCTTCACCCTCCACTTTATTCTTTTTTCTAACTTCAAGACGTCTCATCACTTCACCTTTATTTATTCTTTTTAAAAGAAAGGTAGAGCCTCTTCCTGAGTAAACCACTCTTGGCTGTTGATTTGGACGATGTTGAACTAACCAATATGTTTTAGGTTGATATTTATTACTGGGTTCACATTGTCCTTTTCCTGTAGTGGTTACTAACCACTCGACTGTTTCAATCTTATTATCCAGCTCAATTCTAACGGCGACAAATCCACAACTAGATAACGTTGTTATCATTGGTGCAGTTGGGGTTGCTTTTTCATAAGCACGAATTGTAGATTTAATGTAAGGAGCTGTTGAAACAATATACTTTCTCTGTTGTTGAAATTTCCTATCCCCCAAACTGTCTAAATAGGTGGCTATTCCATAGCTGAGTTTTTTAAATTCTGCTGCACTCGTTTCAGGTGGTGCGGCTATTGCTTTTTGTTGTTTTACTGAGCCTGTGCTACTACTCTTTACAGCTGGTGCCGTTCGACAAGCGACCAACGTCGAAGTTAGCATTAAAATGGTTACTGTTAATGGGACTAATTGATACTTTCCATCTTTCATAAAAGCTCCTTGATAAGGTCAGTATCATAGAATTGATACCTATAGACAAATTGAATCCTATCAATAAAAAACTTGACAAGCAATCCCCCCCCCCTTGTATATTTTTTAATCATATTCCCGATAATAATTTATTTGGCAATTAATCAGCCTCTCCCTCTTATAAATTATTAACCATGACCATGTATTACATGATGCAAGATAGCCAGAGGATCATTGGATGACGAAAATAGTTGAAGCACATACTCAGTATGCCCAATATGAAAAAGTGAGAAAACTCGCTGTAGAGAAAATTGTTAATAATCGTCGCTTCTTATTTACAGATGACAATCTCACCAAAGATGAGCTTCAACAGCGAATATTACAAGATATTAACCCCTATCTTGTTGAAGTAAATCCAGCTGAAAGCCCATTGCAACATCAAATTGATGCGCTAAAAAATAATACCCAAGTAGAAGGTAAAGCGGAAAGAGAACAAAAAATTGCAGACAAACAGGCATTATTGACAAAATATACAAATGAGTATAATCAAGCGATCGTTGACTACCCCAGAATAACAGGAGATATGAAAGCACTGGTTGATGCAAATAACGCTTTTTTAGCTCCTGAAGAAAAACAGAATGAATATCTTCATATTATTGACCAGACAACCTGCAAATATCTTTGCATTGAAGAAAACAAGGCAGAAACTTGTTCACAAACCTTTGAAGGAAGACAAAGAACCATTGAGTTAAAGGGTATGCAAACTGATGCTGTACGTGTCTGGTGTGATAATATCACCCTCGATAAATTAATCATCAGAGATAATAGGGTAGATGATAAAACAGCTCATCGTGATGGTATTCAACTTATACCGCCACCCGCATATCGAAAGGTAACAGATAACGAAGGAAACGTTACTCTATTTAAAGAAGCTGATCAAATGGCAGGGACTATTCTCAGTAATACTACAATCAAAAATTGTGATATTTTAGCTCCCAAGGCTGCTTTGCAGGGTATTTTTTCCAGTGATGGCATGTGTAAAAACTTAAAAATACACAATGTTACTGTAGGCACTAAAGGTGGTCATGCCATTTCAATTGCAGGTGCTTTAACAGGCTGTGAAATAAGTAATGTGAGTTTATATCAACAAACTGACGGTCCTATGCCAGAAATAGCGCTTTATCCCGTGCGTATTGGGGGAAATATGGCAGATGATGGCATGATCTATATCCTGCATTTTAAAAATGATACAGGTTATAAATACGATACGGTTATTAATCAAAATAATAAAGTTTATAAGGCAGGTGATAATCAGGCATCAACATTAGAGATTACAGACAACCGAGAAAAGCTCCCGCAAAAATTTCTTAAAATTGCTTTTGGTCTGCGAGATTTTGACTATCAAAAATATTACGATGAATACACTAACTGGACAGTAGCCGAATTTAAACAAAAAATGCCTGAGCAATATCGTCAAATGGAAGCATGGATCAGCCGACGTTTAACAGAGTACAGTAGTGGTAAACGGACAGTAGAAATAATTGATGGCTTAGAGGTGGTCTTACCTGCTGTTAGTGAAGAGCAGCAAAATCCCAAAGAATTCGGTGTTCGGGATATGCTACAAAAAGCTCAAAAAGCACTTCATGACAAAAAATCAGACTGGATGAACACCCGTTTACCAGAATTGCAAGAAACCGCCATTCGTAGTTTTAGCATGAAGTGTATTGCTTTTGAAAATGGACGCCTAGTTGATCTTTATGATCTTGGGGAAAATGATAATGCACTACGTAAAGCTTATTTACATTACCTGCTTAAGGATAGTGACTTCGCTAACTTAGTGAAAAATCCGTATGCCAAAAAGAAAGATGAGAGCAATAAACCCATAGACCCAATCACCCCTAAAGATACCTGGAGCAGAAATGCCAAATTAAAAGAACACCTGCGGATGACTCAACAAACAGTCAGTCAAGGTGAGCCAATCAAACTGTTCTTTAGCGAAGGTTCGCCTTTTGATGAAAGCTATACCTTCTTTTGGAAAGTCACTGCAAAACCTGATGTGTTTAGTAACACCAATAGCTTTACTATAGATACCAATAAGCTGGATATAGAAGATAGACAACGGATTCAGATACAAATCAGTAAGTCAGGAGAAGAAACGATTACAGGTAGTGCCTATATCAATGTTAAAGAAGCCATTGCTAAAGAACCTGAGCCAGTAATTCCAGATGATACATGGAGCCATAATACTGATTTAAAAACATACTTAAGAATGTCACAACAAACAGTCAAACAAGGGGAACCCATTAAACTGTTTTTTAAAGAAGGTGCGCCGTTTGACAATACCTATTCCTACTATTGGAAGGTTACGTCGAAACCTGATGTATTTAGCAATACCGATAGTTTTACCATAGATACTAGTAAACTGGATATTGGCGATAAGCAACGTATCCAAATACAAATTAGTAAAGCAGGGGAGGAAACAGTCACGGGCAGTGCCTATATCAATATAAAAGAAAAACAGGCTACTGATGGTTCCACAGAAACAACTGAGAGTAGCGAAATACCCATTATACCTAATGCAGAATTTGAAACACAAAAACCCACCATTATTAAAGATAAAGAAACCATAATAGTTGGTGATAAAGTGACATTTAGCCTAGATGCAGATTATGAAGATGCACGTTATTACTGGGTGTTTGATGGAAATGGTGCAGATGCACAAAAAAGTTCGGGGAGTAAACTAGCCGTTAAAACAACAGGATTAAATCTTGGTAGTTATCGTGTCAGAGGTACTGTTACCAGCAAAGATCGAAAACAACACCAAGTGTCAATGATATTTGAAATAAAGAGTAACTGGATAGGAATCGAGGTAGAAGCAGAAGGAGATTTTGCACAATACCAAGGTACGAAATATGAATTTATCTTACCAGATGGCACAAAAATAACAGGTGCGCTTGAAGACAAGCAAATATTTCATATTGATGTTCCAGAAGAAGTGGAAGAAGCAGACTTTAGGTGGGTAGACTAATGAGTAATAGTGATGAGATTAAAAAGCTAACAGAAAGATTAAATACCAACATAAAGGGAGAAAAGGATAAGAAAAAAGCAATTTTAAGATTAAAAGGAGAAATTATAAAGCTTGAAGAGCTGGTAGAAAGGGATAAAGGAAAGCCAAAACTAATTAAAGAACATCAGGATAATATTAAAAAAAAGAAGGGTAAGATTAATGAATATGAGAAGAATATTAAAGCTTATCCTGCATTAAATACAAATCTTAGAAGTCAGATAAAAGCCCTGGGAGGTGCTACCGCAGGAAATAAAGGCTCCACATCTCAGAAAGCTAATAAAGCAAAAACGCGACAGATTAATAAATTTCCTATTGCTACAAAGAAAGTCTATCCAGGAGGAAAGATTTGCATAACAATTGATCACCTTAATGCAGATAAATCTAAGTGGGGGCTTACCAGTTTAGATATTGCAAAAAGATTAGTAAATAACTATAAAATTCCAGTAACTGTTTTTGTATCTTGTGAGGATAATTCATGCTCAGGATTAGATGATGCAATGATTCGAAATTTACATAGTCTTGGTGTAAAGCTGGGTATTCATACACTAGGTATTACCGCTAGTAAGGTGGCTCAAGATGCAAATATGAATCTTATTAGAAATAAGATTTTTGAAGTAACCAAAAAATATCCTAATGTAGCTTCTTATCATGGAAGCCAAGCAGGTCCTCATAAAAACATTAACTTGAAAAAATTCAAGGAAATTAAATTTGTTAGGGGGGTAAATCCAATTGGAGGTGGTGCATTTGATACACCTGTTGCACCAAATCAGATGAAATCACTGGAAGGTATCAACGACAAAAAGTATACAACTTTCTTTTTTCATTCTAACGAACTTATATTATTACCTACACTTGATTCAGATTCTGAAGCGACTAAAAAAAATAAATAAACAAAGAAAAGTAATTATACAAGTTTATGAAAAACTTTTATATGGAATAAAAACTAAAAAGTATGAAGCCAAAAATTACTATGAAGCCATGATGAACAAATGAGTTCAACTAAACCTACTAATTTTATTTATTAAGGAAATTATTAACGATGAGAATACTACTGATATTGTTGTCTCTTATTTTAACTATAGGATGCACAAATAGTAAAATCATTCTGCACAAAAAAACGAATACTTCTATTAGAGTATTAGATGGTATATCAGAACAAAAAGCTCAAGAAATATTAAGCTATGTCTATAAAAATTATAAAATAGTATCAGAGAGCTATATGAGTGCAATGGATAATGTTGATGAGAGTTTTAAAGATATTAGAACTATCTCCCTCTGGAATCGACCTGGAGAAATAATAAGGAATAAAAAGTGTAAATACTCTGTGAACTTTTACTATCCTAATCCAGTAAATCCTGAGGCATCTACCGGGGTTGAGTTATGTGTAAGTATTGTCAATAATCAATTAAAGGTTTTGGGTGCTTCTCATTGGATGGGTAATTAGTTTATTGGATAATCCTGTGGGACTTATATGGGTGACCCCTTTACTTTTCTTTGATTTTTTATGAATAACAAAATTAAACTATTAATATTATTACTCATTACGCTTAACCAATTAGGTTGTACGAAAGTAAACAGTGCAACTAATGCTTATAAGAAATATGAGCCAAAAATGCAATTTATTCGTGGTGGAACTCTTCTTATAAAGATTAAAGAAAAAATTGCACCATCTGCTCAAAAGAAAAGAAAAGTACAAATAAAAAGTTTTTGGATGGCTAAAACCGAGACAACCTATGGTGAATGGAAGACCTGTGCTAAAGCTGGCGGCTGTCTAAGTAATAAGCATCCACTTATTAGGATCGGAGAAGAAAAAACAGATTTACGTCCTGTTGCAAGAGTGAGTTGGCATGATGTCAATGAATACACTCAATGGCTAAGTAGAGTAACAGGTAAAAAATATCGTTTGCCTACAGAGGCAGAGTGGAAATATGCTGCACGAGCAGGAAAAGCGACTCTTTTTCCATGGGGTAATACTGTTATTGATACAGATAAAGCAAATTGTCGAGGTTGCAATGTCCAATGGGGAGATATTAGAAGTGCCCCAGTAGGTAGTTTTAAGCCTTATGGTGGTTTATACGATATGTATGGAAATGTAATGGAATGGACCTGTTCTCCAGTCGATGATTATAAAGATTTAGCAAAAAATGAAAATATTTGCGCAAAGACTAATGATAATCGACCTCGCTCTGTACTTGGAGGTTCATTTGGTGATAACCATTTACATGAAGGGTCTGCTTATAAAGCATCTAACCGTAATGAATACATAGGGTTTCGTGTTATAAGGACTAATTAAAATTGGTAAACCCCCTGCTCAGCTGGGGAGACTCGCATAGGTTTAACCGTTACGACGGTAGCATTCTTTTAAGTTCGACTAAAAACTTAAAAGGAAAAAGTTATGAGAGACTACAAAAGTCTGACCCATACACGTTGGGACTGCAAGTACCATATTGTTTTTATACCTAAATGTCGTCAAAAAATAATCTACGGACAGTTACGTAAAAATTTGGGAGCAGTATTTCATGAGCTAGCAAAGCGAAGGAAGGTAGAGATAGTAGAAGGGCATCTCATGCGAGACCATGTTCATATTTGTATCAGTATTCCTCCAAAAGAAGCTGTTTGTAATGTAGTAGGTTATCTCAAAGGAAAAAGTGCAATTATGATAGCGCGCGAATTTAGAGGAAGACAAAGAAATTTTCGAGGAGAGAATTTCTGGGCAAAATGTAGTTCGCCCTTAGGCGAAAAATAAAGCCCCTTTGAGGGCATCATCTAATAAGCCTCCAGCTTTTCTGGAGGTCATTTAACTGATCAGCTCTTTTTAAATTTTGATTGAAAAGCTATTTGCTACAACACCTTTTCCCTTTGCTTTCAGTGGTATAACATTCAGATCGAACAACTGGCTTATTGCCAAAATCTCGTGTTGCCGCATCTAGCGCACAGTCGCCTTCCAACATTTTTAATAGAGATAAAGTAGGCTGTTCTGTCGTTGACTGGCGCCCCTGTTTTATTGTTTGCACATTTTCACAAGCACTAATGCATTGCATACATTGAGTGCAGGTAAACATATGCCTTTTGGTCATTCTTGGCTTTAAGCGCATGGGGCAAGCGTGATCACAAGAGCTATCGCAATCAACACATTCTTTGGATCGAGTTCTGTCAAAAGAAACCACCATGGCTTTTTTATTGCCCATCCAGATGAGGCTTTGAAAAACGCCGATTGCACATCCAAATCGACAAAAAAGATGCCTTGCTAGTGTAAATTCAATAATAAATGCAAGGGTGGCAACACTAATAAAAATAAACTGGTTTCTAGTTAGTGTGCCATGAAATAGATTGTTATAAATCTCTTTTGGTGGAAGTAAATAAGTGAGTAACACAACTGCCCAAATAAAAGAAATAAGGAATACGGTAATGGCAGTAATAATCCACCAGTTTTTATCTGGCTTTATATTTTTTCCATCTTTTTGATTTTCAGGCAAAGTCTTTTTATCCCAAATAGATAGCTTGCCAGAGGCACGACGCATTAAGCCATTAATCATTTCTACGACTGAGAAGTGAGGACAAAGCCAGCCACAGTAAAGTCTCCCCCATTTCCAGACAATATAAATACCTGCACTTAACGCAATCCCTAAAGGTAGAAAGAAGCGTAGGAGTAAGTTGATTCCGACTTCCATTGCATCTATTTGCCCTGTTTGAAACTCGCTCATCCCCAGTGTCCAGGGATAGGTTAGAAAGATAAAATGATTTTGGGTGAGATCAAATCTAAATAGATTAAGTGGTGGTGCTAGCAAAAATAGCAAGAAGAAGGTGCTGCGTATAATTAGGCGTTTTTTTTGCACGGTCATTGAGAGTTCAGCTTGATAATTTATTGAGTGATTAAGCGTACCGACTCATTGACAGAGTATTGTGATAATCACGTGTATTGTTTGTGATTTTATTGTGACAAATGGGGGAGTTTTGATGTTTGACTAATTCATCAGCATAAAACCAAATCCACGAACGGTTTTAATTTCAATTTCGGGTAATTTCTTGCGTAATCGGCGCATTAGAGAGCGCAGTGATGATTCGCTCACAATGATATCCCCCCAAATGAATTGCTCAAGCTCAGAGGTATGAATAACTTGATTACGCTTTTCTACAAGAAGTTGCAGTAAACTAATTTCTTTGGGTGTTAAAAGAACAGGAGACGCATCTTTTAACAAACTTGGTGGAGATGGGTTAAAGGTATAACCGAAACCTAAGGGCACAGTTTCTTCAGCTAATAATAATTGTCTTTGATAGTGTTCGAGATTTTTTTCAAGTTGCTGTTTTTGAATATTATTTTGGTATGCTTGAATTAGTATTCCACAGGTATCCAAAAAAGGATTGAGTGATGTTGCCAAATTTTGATGGTAACCATTTTTTCTATTGGCAATACCCACAACGCCTAGCATAGACTTCTGCTTATTGGCTTCTGCATAGAAAGGAATCCCCATAAAAGAATTTAGCGGTGGATGACCATGTGGCACACCACGACTACGGCTATCGGTTGCAGGTTCATTGGCGATAATCAAATGCCCCGTCTTTAACACTGCGCCATAAAGCGAGTCTGGTTTGGAAAAAATCATTCCCTTTTTCTTGGTTGCTTCATAAAGGTGTTGTGTTTCTTCGCTCCATGCAATATTGGTGGTGGCATAGCTTTTGATATAGGGTATTTGTTTGTCATTATAAAACACCTCGCCAATAAAGCCGTATTCACTACCTGTCAGCTCTAATAAGGTATCCAGTAAACCGTTAAATAAAATATAGGGATCTGTCTCGGATATATACCGCGAGAGTGCGGTAGTGATTGCTTTTAGCAATAATTGTTCGGGTATTGGCTTAAAGTTTGACATGAATGTAAGCAAGTATACCACCCCCCCCCTTTTTTATACTTTTTTGATATTGATTTCGGCATAGATTTAATAAGTATGCTAAATAGATAGCTTAATGAATAGTTTTTAGGAATATTGTAATCATGAATACTTTAAGATTTGTAGTTTCTTTGTTTATTCCATTGCTAATAATGGTAGCCCCGTCACAGGTTTTAGCAGATAACGCAACCAAGATTACGATTCTTCATACCAATGATAACCACGGTCGCTTCTGGCATAACAGGCGTGGAGAATATGGTATGTCAGCACGTAAAACCCTGATTGATAAAATCCGCAAAGCAAAAGAAGCACAAGGCAATGTTGTTTTGGTTTTATCAGGTGGTGATATTAATACCGGTGTTCCTGAATCAGATATTCAAGATGCAGAGCCTGATTTTGTAGGGATGAAAGCCATAGGCTATGACGCAATGGCGATTGGTAATCATGAGTTTGATAATCCGATGGAAGTGCTAAAAAAACAGCAATCCTGGGTCGATTTTCCTTTTCTATCTGCCAATATTTATGATGAAAAGACAGGCAAACGATTGTTTCAACCTTATAAAATCTTTGAAAAAAATGGTTTAAAAATTGCTGTTTTAGGCTTAACCACTGATGATACGGCTCGCGTTGGTAACCCTGAATATTTGGCTGGAATTGAATTTCGCTCCCCCGTTGAAGAGGCTAAAAAATTAGTTCCCGAACTTCGCGGACAAGCAGACATTGTTATTGCTGTTACGCACATGGGGCATTATCAGAATGGTAATCGTGGTATTAATGCGCCAGGTGATGTGGCAATGGCACGCGCTGTTGAGGGTATTGATGTCATTATTGGCGGTCATTCACAGGAGCCTGTTTGTATGGATCTGGACGCTATTGATGAATATGATAAAAAGTTTGCGCCAGGCAAAGAGTGTGTACCTGATTTCCAAAATGGTACTTGGATTATGCAGGCGTATGAATGGGGGAAATATGTTGGACAGGCTGATTTAAAGATCACCGATGATGGGGTAAAGCTTGATAACTATGCACTGATTCCTGTCAATCTGAAAGTCAAAAAGAAAGATGAAAATGGTAAAACGGTTAAGGACTCCAAAGGTAAGAGTGTACGTGTGTATGCGACTGAGGAAATTGCAGAAGACGAAACTCTAAAAGCACTATTGACTCCTTTTCAGGAAAAAGGACAGGCTGGCTTAAGCATTGTTTTGGGTAAAACAGATGGAAAACTTGAAGGTGATAGAAAGAAAGTACGCTTTGTTCCCACTAATCTTGGTTATTTGATTGCCGAAGCGCAACGAAGCAAAGTGAATGCTGAAGTTGCAGTGATGAATTCAGGGGGTATTCGAGATAGTATTAAAAAAGGCGATATAACCTACAAGGATATTCTCAAAACACAGCCTTTTGGCAATACCGTGTGTAGCATTCAGCTTAAAGGTAAGGATTTATTAGAGTATCTTGAGTTTGCAGCATCACAACCTATTGATTCTGGGTCATATGCACAGTTTGCGGGTGTCGATATTGAAATAAAAGACAATAAACTGATTAAAGTGACAATTGCTGGAAAAGAGATAGTACCAGATAGAAATTATAAACTGGCGCTCAATAGTTTCCTTGCCTCGGGCGGTGATGGTTATCCTAAAATGAATGGCCGACCAGGGTTTATTAATACTGGTTTTGTTGATGCTGATGTATTGCGTGAATTTATTAAAGCTAAATCTCCCATTACTGCGGCTGATTATGCTCCTAGTAATGTAAAGCGAGATTAAATAAATAAAGAAAGGTTGAGTCAGGTAATGACTCAACCTTTTTGATTAATGTTTATGACATTCTTTGTAGGTTTTAGCGCCTGCTTTTCTTAATAGTCTGATAATTTTTTTATCTCCCTTTTTTATTGCTTGATCCATCAACATTTCTTGTGCACAACCAAAATATTCAAATATATTTAAATCCACTTTAGCTCCATATTTGATTAATAAAGCCATTGATTTCGCATCGCCCTTATTCATTGCTACATTTATGGGGAGGTTGCCATGCTCGCCATTATAGTTCGGATCAGCTTCCAATACTTTTAAAGCATATTCAAGTAAATCATACCTTACTTTCTCATGATTAATCAGAAGGGAGAGTGGAGCTGAACCTCCATTACTTGCCCAGTTTAGAGTGGTTTGTTCAACTTTAAAAAGATAATCGACGATCTTATAAGACTCAGAACCTAGCGCTAGATTTATAACAGAATGACCAATGGTGGTATTTCCATAATATGCACCATAGGCTAATAAACGAAGGTAAAGGTCGAGATTATCTTTTAGTACGGCATCATAAAGTTCACGATCAATATAGTAAGGACGCATTTCAAGCCACTTTCTCTCGATAGAAGGAGATAATCCATACTTATGTAAAATTTGTTTGGCATGTTTTGCAAGCGTCACTAACGAAACTTTTTTATCAGATTCTAAACAGGTTATTTTTTCATTTGCCAGATAGTTAATAAGCTCTTCATAGGTGCGATCTTCAGTTTCAATAATCTGTAACTGATTATTTGTTTTGATAATATATGATGAGCAAAAGCTAAGTGTTTCACCATTACTGACCATATCAAACCAATCATCTTGAAGCAGCTCGGATATTTCTTTTTCAACTTTTTTTAGGTCTATAGGTTTTGCGTAGACGCTAGAAATAGAACAAAATAGTAAAAAAATAGCTGTAATATAATTTATTGTTTTCATGTTTATTTACCTTCCCCTCCTCAAAATCTACTAAACAAATACAGTAGCGAGGTCAGGACTTCTGATTGTCAGGTGCTTGTTTGGTTCCCAATATGAATAAGTTTTAGGCATAACTTATGGAATTAAATCTGAATTAATGATTTTTACAATGTTGTCATGAGTCATTATTCAGGTAGTAGAAGGGTGCAATATTTGAGCTTAGAAAGATAATGAATTGAAACAGGAGGTAGTAACATCTGGATAAGTTAAAAAATATGCGCACGGCAGGATTCACATTATATAGTATAATCTCTTTTGTATACAGAGGTTTATAGATTTTACAAATCTTGCTATACCAGCTTTCATACCAGCATTTTAAATCAGTGCTCTTTAAACTTTTCACCATAAATAATAATGAAATGACCGATTCTATCAAAGAAAAACCATTCATCATGGACGCAGAAGAACAGCTTTTTAATTTATTAATAGAACGTGGTGACTCAGAAAAGAACGCATTTAAAACAGCATCTGAATATATTGATAGAATCTATAAAAAATGGAAAAGTGAGCAGGTTTATATAGGCAATCCAAAAGGTGTAAGTATTTCAAATAGAGATAATGCTATTAGAAAAAATTTTCAAATGGCGACACTTATAAAAAGCTTGCTTCTCAGTACGGACTATCTACCAGATCAATAAGAAATATAGTAAGCCGTTAGACTATTTTTAAAAGGTAGAAATTTCTACCCTTTAAGTTTTAATTTCTTTCTTCGACGTTCAGCCCTTTTTCGACAACTACTATCAAAATACTGTTTTCTGCCAGTCAATACCCTTTTGCACCCACACTTGCAAAGTGTCACAGCTTTACCGCCTCGATTGGTAACGGCTTTTGCTCCTGGTCCAGTCACATTATTTTTATACTGGTTTGTCACAGATTTACAAGCCTGGTCTGTCACGCGCGCCACTTCACGAGCCAATACCCGCCCTATTACCAATGGTACGCCATTACCTATCATTTTCTTTTTACCTGATACCGTAAAATCAGGCAAATCATAATCACTTGATAAGCCTTGCAGGTATAACAACTCAGAGAAAGAACGATCATCAGAAGCCAATGCGCAACCATAATTAATTTTCTGCATTTTTCCACGGGGAATATTCAGCATATCCCCCGACTTCCTAAAAAACTGTATGTGTCTTAATCTTGAAACATCACTATACCAACCCTGATTTATATCAAGCCGTTGCCACTGGTAGCCTTTAATTTTTACATCAGGGACAGCCGCGACATTTTCCAATAAGCACCACTCAGGGCTTGCCTCTTTAATGATTCGTATATATTCACTTACCATTTCATCAGAATAACCGCCCTTATTCCGTTTCATTCCTGAATAATCCTGACAAGGTGAACCCCCTATTACACCTGTAAAATGCCCACGGCTTGTATGAAAATCTCGTATATCTTGACCATAAATAATATCCCCTGTTGATACCACACAGAACCCCGCCTCCCTGAATGCCTGATCTAATAATCCCGCCCCTGTAAAAAGACTCAATACAAGTTTCATGCTGGTACAGCCCTCTTCAATCTTTGAGCATTCGCTTTTTTAGCCAGCAGTCTTTTTTCATCACCTTCATTGTGATAATCATCCTTACAGGCTGTTTTACAAAATCTGTGATTGTATGTTTTTCTTGTAAACTCTTTCCCACAATTAGGACAGTTAGTCACCTCACCCGCTACACCATCAGAAGGTTTTATTTTATCCGTGTTATTACACGGACTGCTGGAATCATGCTCAACCGCGCTGTTTTTGTCCGTGTATATACACGGACTACTTTTACCCGTGTTTTTTTTACTATCAAACTGCGAAGGTGAAACACTAGAAAACGGGCTAGTAATCTGATCTTTATTAAAAGAAATATGCGGGGAAGGTGTACGGTTTATCTTCAATCCTTTCTGTGTAATTTCTTTCTCATTCCAGTCCAGTTTCTTGTCTTTGAATGAAATATTTGCAGGTAATACAGTGGGCTTAATGAATAGCTCTTCAAAGAACCCAACGCCAACAATGGCAGATTCAAGAGCCAGACTTACAACAAAGCCAACGAAGGCGAAGCCCAAAGAAAACCCCAGCAGGGTAGGGAGTATTTCAGGTGGTCTGTCTTTGATTATTTGCGCCATTTTCAGCTTTTCACTAGAACTGGCTAGGCTTGCCATTTGTTCAGCCCGTGCAACGTCACCCGCTTTATATGAACCATTTCTTAGCCCTGTATATTGGTTGCATAGGTGAGGGTAGTTCCTCGCGTAATATCCACCACTATCACAGGACTGTTTTATTCTGCCAAAACTTACACGCTTTCCTTGAGAGTTCCTTACTGTTGCCGTTTGAAGATTGGCAAGCATTAACCCGCCTCTCTCACCTGCTTGGACTTCTTTTAATTTTGCCTGTACTGCGTTTATTTTGTCATTTGAGGCTGAAAGTTCTAACTGTGAAGCTTTGAGGCTGTCTTTGTTCTTATTCATCATAGTGGTAAACGATGAGCCAGCACTCATAAGAGAATAGGCGAATAGGGGAACGGTCAAGCCCAAAGCCATTTTATACACAAATTTTAGGTCATGTCTCCATGATGCCAGTGTAAGCCTTACAAGGTAGGCTTCTGCAAGATTTACGCCACCCATGACAAGAGCCATTGCAAGCGCGAGAGATTGACCCGATGGCAGGAACACATAATAAGTAAAAAATACATTGAATCCAGCACTGGCAAATAATAAAGCCCATTTGATAATGGTAGCCATTGCACCCGCTGGTTTTTCGCCTCTCTTCGCTTTTTTGACTGCAAATAAAAGGTAGACGGCTGTAAATATTACAAGTCCCACTGTTGCCCACATTGCGAAGGCATAAAGATTATCTGTATTGACTGTACTGGTTAAAATTTCATTGATGTTTATATTTGAAAAATTGTTATTATCATAGTTCATTGTGCAACTCCTTTTTAAGCTTGCATGGTGAAGCCTTACCCCGTGTTACAACCACGGAGTAGGGCACTTTATTTAATTGTTCTGTACCTGTTTAAAAATACATATTGGGTAGTTCATAATTTTGGATTCTTGAGTTATTACTAATTGTCCAAGGGTCGCAGGATTCACTACCTGTTTCTTTTTCAAACTCTGGAATATCTCTAATTTCCCACTCTTTAAGGCGTGTAATAACCTCAACACCACCGCACTGGATACCCTTGATTCTGTCGATAGGCTCATAGTAATAATTCAACTCAATCTCGCCTGTTTCCAAATCAGCGTTATTGATAACAAGCGTTTTAATAGGGTGCTGATTCTTTGGTACTTCATGACCGCCTTGTATTTCAAAGTATGCTTGCCAGTCTCCAGCATGAGCCACTATACGTGCCTCTTCCATAATCCCCGTGAGTTCATCCTTGTAACGTCGCAATTCACGCCATACACCCACAGAAGCCCCGCCAATCTGCTGTATTTGTCTAATGCCCCACGTACTAGCCCATGATCTAACCCGTGGTGCTGTATCGCTTGAGTCTTGACCGTCTGACTCGTAATCATCACCAACACCAAAACCCGCGAGATTCTTTGAAATGTATTTGAATAGATAGCTACTGGCAGAACCTTTTGATAAGTCGATAGGCTCAAAGTCAATACGGTATTCATCCGCGCCTTTTTCATCACCATCTACACGTAAGGCATGATCTTCTAAAATGCTGTTTAATTTGTCCTGCTGATCTTGTGGCGTGAATAGCCACAAGTGCCAATGTGGACAACCATCTGCATGAGCTTCTGCGACCCTGAAACCATAAGGATAAATATCATTGTCTTTAAAACTTGTAAGGGCGCGATTCCATAAATCTGATAGGTAATGCTGGGCTTGTCGTGGTGTTGTACCGTCGTACTTTTTAGATAATGGGTGCATCCTTGAGGGACAGGTAATTGTGATTAATTGGCAAGTGTGACCGTTATCATTACCGTAACCCTCAAAACCTTTCGCCCTGGTATAAAGTTCTGCAAATCTATTTTTAGGATTAGCAAGGGACGCTTCCAATAAATCAACCATGTTAATGACTTCCTCTTCATCACCATAAACCGCTTCCTTTCGTGCCATGATTTCTAGTGCTTTTTGTTGTCTGGCTTGAATGCGTTTATGTGCTTCATTACTACAATAGAGCTGGTTATGCTTGCCCACTATTTTTATTTTCAATGCAAAGGCTTCATGCTCTCTATCTTGCTGTTTAATGAGCTGTTTTGACCACCACAAAGGACAATCAAGGCGGTTTTTGATTCCTGTTTCAGTGGTTGCAGAAGGCTTTTCTAGTCCTTGTGACTCAGCAAAATCTATACCCGCCTCGATACCGTACTGATTAACCAGCTTATGACATGACAATGCTAGTCTTTCAGCTTTTCTTTTTAACCCCTCATCAGAGATTAAGAGCGAAGGACTAACCATATCCTGCAAATCAAGAAAATAAAGATTTGCTTCTCTTAATGACTCCTTATGCTTTGCCCTGTAGGTTTTTTCAATATCTGAATGGTAGAGACTAGGGATAGTTGAGAACGTCTTTTCTCTGTGAAATTGTGTTACAGCATCCAGACGTAAGGGCGCGCTCATACTGTCACCCCTTCAAAATAGTCATTGTATTGATTCGCCATAAAATCATTAAGGCTTTGTGGGAGTCTCTGGCTTGTTTGACTGCTTAAATAGTCTTGATAGCCCTCACAATGAACGATTGATTCTAGCACCTCTGATACATCACACGTACCCGCACGATCACCACGGCAACCACTAAAGCCAGTGTTTAAACAGTTGCAGAATTCACACTCTGAACCGTCTAATTCACGATATGATTTTGACCATTGGCTACCAGTACAAGAACCACCACCAATACGGTGAGGAAATGAATAGGCAGAGCATGAGCAGGTTACTTGTAGGGCGCGTTTCATTCAGCACCCCCTCTAATAAACTGCCTTATTCCCATGACAGCCTCTTCAAAGCTAATTCCACACTCTCCCAATCCATCATTAAACTTTGCGAATGTAGAGGGAGCGCGCTTAGGTTTTTTTACAGCAGGGATAATGGTTTGAAGGTATCGCGCCCAAAGACAGCCAGCAGTATTCATGGGGCGTGAGCTTTTCGCTGTTTTAGTGGAGACAAACTTTTGAAACTCCAATATATCAGGAGAAATATCCATGCAATTAGAATTAAGAGGCTTCATGGTTTGCCTCGCTTAATCCCTCTTCAACTAGGATTTTTAAAGTTTCAATTTCACGCTGAACCAGTGTTAAAAAATCCGCTATGGATTCGGTTGATATGTCGGCATTGCTTTTAAAATTTGCCTCAAAAAGAGAATGAGCCAATGAGTCACAAGCCCCGACTAGATGCCCCAGCCGAAAACTAACATCATCTTTTATTGATTGACCATTAGATACTTGCGCCTTGAATAAGGCTTTCATAAGCTGGGCATGACCGCCAGCCTTTTCTTTGTTAGAATCAGACATACTGAATCCCCTTAATTTTAATCGGTTATGGTTTTTAGTAATTTGCTCTTTAAAGATGAACTTGATTCACCAAAGAGCTACAGCCTTTATCAGTGTTGGCGCACTGGTAAGGGCTTTTTAATTTCTGGCTTATGTCATTTGTTTTTCTTCCTGACTTTCTCGCGCCTGTTTGATCAATTCGACTATTTCACCATTCATGGAACGGCTGTTATTTTTAGCCCTGTTTTTTAACCAGTCCCTCATATTTTTTGAGAGTCTTAATTGTGTTCTTACTATATTTTTCATTAGACAATTCCTTTAAAAAATGGACATATAAATATGTCACTGTATAAATACTAAACTGGACATACTTTAGTGTCAAGTGTATGTAGTGTCATTTTGATGTATTATTTTTCCTATGGAACAGAGAAAACCTCATAAACGTATTACTTTAAGACTGACAGATGAAGTTCATAAACTTCTACTTGAAGCAATTGAACAATCAGGCAGAAGCATGAATGCAGAAATCAATATTCAATTACTTGAAGCTCTAAAAGGAGATAAAAGCAAGCCCAATATAGAGCTTGAAAACCTTATTCGTTCAACTATCAGAGAAGAGCTAAATAAGAAGTAACATTTCACATATTGAAAACATTTTTTAAAATTTCATAAAAACTATCCCACAATACTTCGGTATATCCCGCTATAACCCGCTTAAAATTGTTTCTGATACCACCCTTAAAAAAGAGTGGCGTAGTTCTTAGATTAGTCAGCTCACACCTTTTCTACTTTTAATCAGAGGTGCATATTTTTTGTGGAGTGTATTTTTAAGTTTACACTCCACTAATTTTTTTATTGCCTGTCACAGATTTAAAAGCCTAGACTGTCACGTTTAATATTCATTGCCATGTAATACCGCCTTACCCTTTATCACAGCTTGCTTTTAGCCGTTTCTAAGTAGGTATGGGTATAGGCATAGGTCAGGCATAGGTATAAGTAATAAATAGAAGCTTTCTTAAAAATCATGTTTTTACTATCCCTGTTAATTCATTAATCACTGAATACTGTAAAACCTTTGGTATGGGTTTTTGATTGGCTCCATGTGTTACGGTTACAACCTTTCCCTTAAGGATGTACTGTTTCAGCTTTGAAACTGGCAAACGGTCAAGCCTAATACCGCGTATATCTTCATCTGCTTTTTCCATAATGGTAAAAAATTCACGGGCAATATTTGATTTTTTACCTACCGTAAACCTGCCTTTTTTACCCACTTTCCCACGTAGGCTTTTTACGTTGTAATAGCGTGGAAGCCTCACCTCAAAGCACTCTCCCATATCAAGAATGCTAAACCAGATAGTTAGCTTACAAGCCTTTCCAAACATGCGCGAAGTCTCCCAGCTTTTCATGCTTAACTGGTACTCACCATCGGGAACAAGTGGCGCGCCATCTTCGATATTCACAGAAATACTCACTCATTGCCGTGCTTTGTCTGGTTGCCAGTAATATTGATTGCATTGCGATGGATAGCGCGCTGTTTTTTAATAATTGCATATACAGCAAGAACAGAAACGTCATACCTGACCGCTAAATCCTCTTCTTTTACACCGCTTTTCCAATCATCGTACATTCTCTTATTCTTGAGTGCGCGCGTTAAAACATCCCCACGGGGTATATAAAGCATGATACCGCCAAAGTAAAAAGATAAGCCTGTTACCGCAATTACAGCGTATTCCCGCGCCTGTTCAACCGTACAATTCAGCTTTCTTTTAAATTCACTCTCAAAAACGTCCAGAATTTCAACCAGTCGCTTAGGCCACTTATCACGCTTATTATCATAATCATTCTTAGGCATTGCGCGCCCTGCTTTCGTCACTTGTTAAGGCTTCAATCTGGCTTTGCATCCAGAAGCGGGAACGGTTAATCAGGAAAGGCTTAGGAAGTTTTTTTGCCTTTATGTTTTGCCATATCCAAGTGTGAGACTTATTAAAAATACCTCTTAATTCTTTTGCAGTCATTACCCTGTCATCAGGTTCAACCGTTACGCCTGTTTTATCGCTTAGGTATTTGTAGATGCTTGATGCTGTCCAATAGACAGACCGCCCAACCTTGTGAGACTTTGGAAAGTCTGAATCCTGATTTTTTGAGAGTCTGTGAATAGTGGCACGGCTAAAGGGTATTATCTCTTGTACCTGCTTGGCAGAAAGATAAGTTTCTTTTGATGTATTCGCCATATTGTTTACCTTTTATGGTTTGCTTATGGCAATTAGATTCTTATAAGAAAGTTCTTACTAGATGCACTTTTAGTTCTTTTTTGGTTCTTTTAGAACTCTCTTTTTAGTTCTGACTGAAACAAACTTAAGATATTGAAAGGCTTTTTTTACAGCACTTTCAGGGCTTGTATACCCTGCATTTTTAGCTTTTTCTATACAATCACTTGAAAAGGTTGAAGGGTATTCATTTGTTTGTATTTTATCTTTTTCCGCCTTCCATAAAATCCATCCTCTTAAAGTCTCAGCTTTTCCAAACTTTATTTCAGGCTCATCATCCAGAAAACCAGTTTCTTTTTCTTTCTCTAGTTCTGTCGTTTTCTGAATAAGAACTTCATCACTACAAGCAAACTTATCAAGCACATTATCAAATCCACCTTCTAAAAATTCCCTTATAAACTGGTGCTTTGAATATTTAACTCCTAGAATTTTTTCAATATCTTTTTGTAAACCATTTTTCCTAAAATCAAATGGATAAAACCAAGGATAAGGCTTTTTTAATCCAAGCTCCTTAAAAACTCTAAAAGCTTGTGGTCTACAAATAAAAAGGTCTCCAAGATATTCTTGCTCGCTTAATTTCGGTAGTTGATCCATTTTTTTTAGTTTCCCGACGTTTTCTAAACTTGAGGCTATTAGTTCCTTAGCTTCACTAAAGGCTTTTGCTACGTTTTTTAATGGTTCAGATAAAGGAATAGAAAGAATTGTTGCTTCATGAAATACATCATTATGTATAAGCGCCATTGATACTGAATTAATAGCATCTCCACGGTCTATACAAAAATCTTCAAATTCATTTAAAGAATCGTTACCTAATGTATTTATAGAAACTAACTCTAATCTATTTACAGTTACCAACCTGCAAAAATATTCTAATGCTTTCTTCGAAGGAATCTTGTACCAACCTTCTAGCACATCAACAAACTTATTAACTTTTATAAAATAGGTATCTTGTACGCTAAATGCCTGAGCTAAATTATCCATAACACCACCTTCAAGATGATACCTTCAATAAATATTCATCAAGGCAACTGGTTGAAGGTTATATCCAGCTTTCGGGAGCTACCCTAGCCTTAATGAAACTCTGTTTTAAGCCTTGCTTTTAATCGGTATTACCTGCGCGCCCTCTTTCAGGGTATCCAGATAATCAGCCCATTCCTGGAGCATGACTTTTCTTTCTTCCATATAGTCCGCGTGATTGTATGCGCCTCTTATCTCGTTCTTGTCCTTATGCGCTAGTTGCGCCTCTATCACCTCAGAACGATAGCCCAACATATTTAAAAAGGTACTGGCAACACCACGGAAGCCATGCGGGGTAATATCTTCATTGGTAAACCCCATAATTCTAAGAGCTGTCCTTAAAGCGTTGTTGCTCATTACGCGAGAATTGCCACGGGCAGATGGAAATATAAACTTACTCAAGCCCGTGTATTGATGAATATCTTGCAGAACTTCCATTGCCTGATTGCTTAATGGGATAACGTGGCTGTCTTCTTTTCTATTTGCCTTTTTAAGATGGTGTGGGAGCTTTCTTCTTTTGGCTGGTATTGTCCACATTGATGCGAAAAAGTCTATTTCAGCCCATTCGCCACTACTTAATTCACTTGGTCTTAACATGAGCATAGGCGCAAGCTTTAGAGCTGATTTAACAATAATAGAGCCTTGATAATCTTCAATTGCTCTGAGTAGTTCGCCTAGTTTTACAGGGTCAGTAATTGCCGAATAATGCTTTCTTACTGTCTTAGGGAGTATTAATTGCAAGTTTATATCTTTGGCTGGGTTTCTTGTGACCTTGCCATGAACCACGGCAAAATCAAAAACCTGCTGAATAAAGCCTTTTACACGTTTGGAAGCATCAATAGCCCCTCGATTGGCTACTTTTTTTATCACAGGGATTAATTCAGATGCTTCAATTTTAGAGGCTTCTCTTTTTCCTAATGTGGGGAATACATCACGCCTTAAATAACTGCTTACCCTTTGATAATGCTTTTCTGACCAGTTTGGCTTTTGTTGCTTCATCCACGTTTCAGCGATTGACTGAAAGGTATTTTCTTTTAGTGCCAGCTTTTCTAGTTGCTTTTGTTGTGATGGGTCGATACCAGCTTTTACTTTTTCTTTGGCTTCATCGCGTTTAGTTCGTGCCTTGCTCAGGCTGATAGCTGGGTACTCACCAATGGTATAGGTTTTTTGTTTTCCATGTAAACGGTAAGCATACCGCCATACTTTTTTACCTGTAGTGAGAACATCACAAGATAAACCGCCACCGTCACGCAAGCGGTAGAGCTTGTCACACGGTTTGGCGTGTTTAACTTTGGGATCTGATAGTTTGTGAGTGGTATATTTTTTCATAAATGCTGGTATGGAAAATACAGCATTTTTGCCATACCAGCAATTATACCAGCTTTTATATTTGATGCTCTAGTGTCACCTTTGATATGAAAACATCAATGCTAATGTATAAGTTATTGTTTTTAAGGAAGAATGCTTGAATTGTTAATATATTGGTGTTTGAATATTGCGCTCACGGCAGGAGTCGAACCTGCGGCATCTCCCTTAGGAGGGGAGCACTCTATCCAGCTGAGTTACGCGAGCGAGCAGGGGATTATAACAATTCTACATAACAAATCATCTATAAGATTTAGTTTTAATAATTGCAGTGTTTCCGAGGGATTAACAAACTCTTATAAGACTGTTATGAGTATTAAATTGAGGTTATACTTCCTTACCCTTGAATTTCGCATAGTGTTTATGGCTTCTGCAGATAAAAATGAAATTACCAGAGAGATGATGGAAGAATTTCGTCAGGGCATGAGTGATTTTAATTCTGCTATGAAGGCGCGTGAAGAGTTTTCATTGCGAATAGCAAAACGCACCACTCAAATTATTCGTTTTACTTTATTGGGCTTGGCTGTATTAGGTATAGCTATGTTTTTTCTGATTTGGACATTGACCGGCAATATGAGCCAGATAACCGAGCATATGCAAGTCATTTCAACAGATATTAAAGAAATGCGACAGGATTTCCACCAGGTATCTGCGAATGTTAAGTCAATCAGCAAAGATTTTACTTTTGTTAGAAAAGATATGAATGCCTTAAATAATTCTGTTGCCTTTATGCAGTCGGATTTATCCAAACTTAATCAAAGTGTTGTTGGTATGGGAGGAAATCTATTGACGATACGTAGAATTCTGGCTCAAATGGATAAAAGTATTCACCAGATGGATATGAGTATCGGTGGCTTAGACCAGAAGGTAGGTTTGATGACACTTAGTGTAGGAGCAATGGCTGGAAATATCACTCGTATGACTCGTGATATCAATACTATGTCTGCGCCTATGCGTGCTTTTGGATTTAAAAAAGGGTTGAAGTAACTTTCACAGCCTCTTTGACCACCCCCCCCTTTTTTACATTTTTTAATACTGTTGCGCAATAAGTAAAAAGACAGGTATTGTAAGCGCTGCTAATAGGGTCTGAATGGTGATAATCTGAGCCATAGCATCAGCATCTCCTCCCATTTGTTTGGCAAGTATAAATGATGATACAGCGGTTGGCATGGCGCTAAAAATAATAGCAACTTTGGTCAAGTCTGAGCCAGCATCGAATAGAATACATAAGCCCCAGCTTAATAGAGGCGTTAAAATCAGCTTTGCAAAGCTGGAAAGTGAAATTGCTAATTTCTTTTCAAAGATAGAACCAAACTTTAAACCAGCTCCTACTGCTAATAATGCAAAGGGAAGCGCGCTTCTACCCAAAAAATCAGCCGTGTTGATTAATGGGTTGGCGAGTTTAATATCTAGTATTTTTAGAGTTAAACCGAGCATACAGGCAATAATTAGAGGGTTTTTGAGTATGCCTGCCCATAGTTTTGCGGGGGCCGCATCTTTGCTTTGTGAGCTTTTTCCATAACGAAGAAGAATATAGATAGAACTGAAATTGTTGAATGGAACCATTATCATAATGATGATAGCCATGATTGCTAAACCATTTGAGGGTACGAGCCAAGTGGCTATTACCAGTGAAATCATGGTGTTATTTCGAACTGATCCTTGAAACATGGATGAGAAAGTAGCTCTCTTTAGGTTTGGGGATAAAAAACCGAGCCATTGGAATAGACCTGAAAATAATGCAGGGATGCTAATGACAATAAAAACCTTAAAGACTAACTCAAGATTTATTTCTGCTTTGATCAATGCGACAAAAATCAACGTCGGAAAGAGAACATAGTATGTCATTCGTTCTATTCCAGGCCAAAACTCACGATTAGGGAACTGGTATTTGTTTAATAAATATCCTAGAGATATGAGTAAATACAGTGGAATTAAAATATCCAACAAGCTCATAATGAGTCGCTCGTATTAATTTTATCAACCTCAGGTTTTGTGTTTAAGCTTTTCCAGGATTCTTTGCCTTTTCCAAAAACAAGGGTAGTTGCTTGACCAATAACATCGCTAATGGCGACAAAACCAAAAATTCTGCTATCTGCACTGTTATCGCGGTTATCACCCAAAACAAAAATCATCCCTTCAGGAATTGTTCTCTCTGGCTGAAATCGTGAATAGGCACGTTTTACATTTTTAGGAGCTATATAGTTTTCCTCCATAGGTTTATTATTAATTAAAACAACCCCTTGCTTGAGGATAAATGTATCTCCAGCCGTCGCTATGACCCTTTTTATATAAGGGATTAATTTATTGCTATCTTTCTTGCTGACTCTGTTAAAAACAACAATGTCTCCTTTTTTGGGTGCTGCTTCATTGTAAGCAATATTAGAGATTATGATGTAATCACCAGGTGTTAAGGTGGGTAGCATGGATTTACTTGGGATGCGGTAAATATCATGTCCAGAAATTCTTGGTCGAATATTTTCTGTTTGCACTTCAAATGGATTAACATAATAGGTGGCAACGGGTGTAGCACCAATAATTGAAAGGAATAGAATCCTAATATAAAATTTCATATATGCTGGGGCTAAAGCTAAATAATTCTATTAAACCCCACCCCCCCCCTTTTTTATACTTTTTTGTTGGAGAAATATGTCAAACCCAGATACTCAAGCTGTTAAAAACTACTTATTAGCCTTGCAAGACTCTATTTGTAAAAAACTTGAAGCAGAAGATGGCGGTGCTGTTTTTGTTGATGATATTTGGGAACGCGAGACTAATCCCGATAAGCCAGGAGGAGGGCGCACACGACTTTTGGTTGATGGCAATGTAATAGAGCAGGGTGGAGTAAATTTCTCTCATGTATTTGGTGAGAAAATGCCAGCCTCGGCAACGGCACATCGACCAGAGTTGGCAGGGCGAAGTTTTCAGGCAATGGGCGTTTCTCTGGTAATACACCCGAAGAATCCGATGATTCCGACCTCGCACGCTAATGTACGTTTTTTTATTGCTGAAAAAGAAGGAGAAGAGCCCGTCTGGTGGTTCGGTGGCGGCTATGATCTAACCCCTTACTACGGCTTTGAAGAGGATTGTATAGCGTGGCATAAGACGGCTCAACAGGCTTGTCAGCCATTTGGTGAAGATGTTTATCCACGTTTTAAGAACTGGTGTGATGAATATTTTTATTTAAAGCATCGCGATGAGCAGCGAGGTATTGGCGGTTTGTTTTTTGATGATTTAAATGAATGGGGCTTTGAAAAATCTTTCAAGTATATTCAAAGTGTCGGTGATAGCTATTGTGATGCGTATCTGCCAATAGTATCTAAACGAAAAGCACTAGCATACACAGAAACCCAGCGAGATTTTCAGCTTTACCGCCGCGGACGCTATGTAGAATATAACCTAGTCTATGATCGCGGTACTTTATTTGGCTTACAATCAGGCGGACGCACAGAATCAATTTTGATGTCTATGCCGCCCTTAGTTAAATGGAAATATAACTGGAAGCCCGAAGCAAACAGTGATGAAGATCGCTTGTATAAATACTTTTTAAAGCCCAAAGAGTGGGCGGGTATTTAAAGGTACTCTTTAGTCTTTTTGCTCAGGTGGTTTTTGTCCTGATAGCTTTGCTACTTTATAGATAAACCAAGCCATGACAGCAAAGATAAAGATGATGGTAAAGGCTGACCAAAATCCCATTTGACTCATTAGTAAATCTGACATATCAAAGACCTTATAAAAGAGAAATAATGGAATCAGTTTAGCGAAATAGTCACATGAAAATCATTGTTATTTGTCAATAACGGCTTATTTTTTGATTATGGCAAGAGCACGACTTGCACTGACTAAACCATCTCCATATTCTTGATCACGACCTGGTTTGCCTAGATCTACTGCTGTCTTCGTCAAGGTAGTATCAATAGGTTGTCCGCGTTTTTCTGATAAGAGCAAGGCTACGATGCCGCTAAGATGTGCTGAAGATAAGGATGTTCCTGTTGCCAGAGTATATTTTCCACCAGGGGCAGTCGTGAGAATCTCAACGCCTGGTGCTGCGTAGTCGATAAAACGTCCCTTATTTGCCATTGAGAATAATCGTTTTTTATCATCAACAGCTGTGGCTGCAAGTACCCCAGGGATAAGGGCAGGGTAAACTGTACTTCCCCAATGACCACCATTACCCCCCGCTGCAATAACAATGATTCCTTTGCTAATTGCCTTGGTGATGAGTTTTTCAATCAAAGGGTCTTTACCACCAGTAAAACTTAGATTGATTACATCAACATTGTGCGTAATACAGCTATTGATCGCTTTCGCTATATTTGCAGATGAGCCTTGTAAAGTATAAGGACGTGCCTTGGTAGTGCTAAATGCGCTAATCGCAAATAATCTGGATTTAGGCGCAACCCCTATTAGCTTGTTTTGACTTACCAATACGCCTGCTACAGATGTGCCATGAGCCATCATATCTAGGTTATCAGGGGAATAATCAATTAAATCTTGTGTCTCGATAAATGAATCAGAAAATGAAGGGTGAAAAATATCAACCGGCGTATCGACCATGCAGATGCTAACACCACTCCCCAGTGTGGTTTTATGCACATAACTCACACCTGTCTCAAGTAATGAATAAGCTTTGTTAAACGTTACGGCTGCAAGTTTGAAGGTATTATTGGGTGTTGCTTCAATGTTCTTTTCTGTTTCATTAATAGTTTTAGTCAAATTGAGTGGGTTTTGACCATTGGTTTTCGCTATTAGCAACCCTGTATTAACGGATGATAATATCACTCGACTTGTTGGCTCTAAATTATATTTATCCGTTATTTTTTTTATTTTTGACGTTTCACTTTTAGGATAAACAATGAGAAGCTCATCTTTAATAAAATTTGTGCGTGAAGGTTTTGGAAGGGGAGGTGGAACAGGTTTCAGCTTTGGCTTAATCCTAGGTTTTGGATGACAAGAACTATCTAAGTTATAGGTACTACAATCATCCTGAAGATCAGAAAAACCGTTCGCGCAGACGAAACCCACCGTAAAAAGGCTTAAATAGGAAATCGTTAATACAATTTTTTTAAAATTCTTCACCGGCAAACCAAAATAACTCTTTATCATTTGTTAGCTTCTTGAGTAAGTTCTTTGTTTGTTCGCCATTCAGTTTAACAGACAAGCTCAAATGATGCATACCACTTTTGCCGGGAATAGCTTTAATGACTGCATTGTTTTCTTTTAGCATTCTTAATAATCGAGGATCATCAAGTTCGGTATTTAAGCCAATAAGTAAAGTGGTTGTATTATTGTTACTTTTGATAACTTTCGAGGTTGCAGGATAAAAAACAGTGTTTTCTTCTACTAGAGGAGAAATAAAAGCAAATAACAGCGCAATAGATAAAGTAGTGATTGCTGCTAAGATTCCATATTGAACTTTAGGTGAATTATCTGAAAATAAGTTGCTAAGAGATACTAAGAACCCTTGTTTTGATTTCTCAGAGGCTTTTTTGGTGTCAGCCAGAGGTAATTTTTCTAATACTCTCTCTAATCTGGTTTCTGTCGTTTCGAGACAAGAGTGATCAAGAATACTTTTATCTTCTTTTATGGTATTAATTATTTGATGTTCTCTATCCAGAATTTTACGAAACTCAGGATTTTGAGATAAAATCTTTTGTATATATTCACGTTCTTCAGGAGAAAGCCAGCCAGTAGCATACCAAGGCAAAAGCTCAAGTGCTTTAGTAGGAATTTGCTTTTTAATCTGTTTCTTGTTCATACGTTTGTTCATGTATTTAAACTAGAGAGAATATTCTTTAAGTGATTACGCGCGTAAAACATTCGCGTTTTCACAGTGTTTTCAGAAATATTTAACATTGAGGAAATGTCTTTAATGGATAATTCACGAAAATAAACAAGTTCAATGACTTCTTTATGTTTTTTACTGAGTTTTCCAATATTCCTAATTATTTCCTTATTTCTTTCTGAAAGACTTATTTCTTCATCAGGTAATAGGGCATCATCTTCATAGTTCAGCCATTCGGAGCTTTCATCTTGAAGTAGTTCTTTGTTTTTCCTTAGATAACCTATTAAACGAAATCTAGCGATAGAATGAATCCAGGTAGAAGGTTGTGATCTACCTGAAAAACTACCTGCTGAACGCCAGATTTCAATCATTGCCTCATCGACAATATCTGCAGCAAGTGCAACATCGTTCTTTAATATCCGGCTACAAAACTTTATAAGTCTTGGTTGATAGCTGATATAAAGCTCAGAAAATGCATCACGGTCACCATTTGCAATTCTCTTCAAGAGATTTGTGTCTCTGAGTGTCCTTTCAGCAACAGTTAACTGTTTATCATTTTCTTTCAAAGTCGCATCCATGAATTCTGTAGTTATATGATTGTAATATGTTCAAATTTTTATGCTGTTAATAAAAAAATATTTTTTTTAAATTAAATATGAACCATTTGTCTAAAAGGTTTCACATAGTATGTAATTGGTTGTCCAAATCAATGGGGATTGCTTTACAGCCTAATTTAATATGAGTAACTAACGTTGCTCAACACCGTCTCCCTCGCAACTTTAAGCGGACTTTATGTCCGCTTTTTTTTGTCCGTAATTTTTGTCTTCTCCTTATTTAAAAGTAGCAAAATAGCTGATTATAGCTTATCACTCATCCCTTCTGATAAATATACCAAAAACATAAAACAAATTTAGTACAATGAATGAGATTTCTTAACGAGAGAATATGATGATGCCTGGCAAAATAAGTATTGGGGTCGTAATGGACCCAATAAACACTATTAATACAAGAAAAGATAGTTCATTTGCAATGATGCTTGAGGCTCAGCGTAGAGAATATACACTTTATTATATTCTGCAATCTGACCTGTTTGTAAAAGATGGTACTGTTTTTGCAAAAATGTATCCTGTTTCTGTATTCGATAATTCTGATAACTGGTATGAATTAGGTGATGAGGTAGTGCGTCCCCTGCATAAATTATCGGTTGTATTAATGCGTAAAGACCCTCCTTTTGATATGGAATATATTTATTCCACTTATTTACTTGAATTAGCGGAAAAAAGAGGGTGCTTAATAGTCAATCGTCCTGCCAGTATACGTTCGGCTAATGAAAAACTATTTACAGCCTGGTTTCCAGAATGTTCACCAGAAACTTTAGTAACAAGAGATATGGAACGTATTAAAGCGTTTCAACAAGAGCTAAAGCATATTGTCGTAAAACCGCTAGATGGCATGGGTGGTACTATGATTTTTCAGATACGTGAAGGTGATACCAATAAAAATGTAATTCTTGAAGCTATAACTCAAAATGGAACACAAACTGTGATGGCTCAACGCTTTTTGCCAGAATATAAACAAGGTGATAAGCGCATACTCTTGATAAATGGAAAGCCCTTTCCTCATGGCTTGGCTAGAATACCTGCTGAAGGAGAAGGCAGAGGAAATCTTGCAGCAGGGGCAAGCTATAAAGGTGTAGATTTAACTGAAAGAGAATATGAAATCTGTCGAATTGTCGGACCAACTTTAAAGGAAATGGGACTAATGTTTGTAGGTCTGGATGTCATTGGTGATTATTTGACAGAAATTAATGTTACTAGCCCAACCTGTATTCGAGAGCTAGATACTATCTATTCTGCGAATATAGCGGGGCTGCTGTTGGATGAAATTGAAATAACGCTAGGGGATAATAGCTAATGAAAACACGTGTAAAGTGGTTGGATAATATGAGTTTTGTTGGAGAATCTGAAAGTGGTCACTCTGTGGTTATGGATGGTCCCCCGGAATTTGGCGGTCGTAATTTAGGTGCGAGACCAATGGAAATGTTACTACTGGGGATGGGTGGATGCGCTTCTTTTGATGTGGTTTCAATGCTTAAAAAGAGCAAACAAGACTTGATAGATTGTGAGGTAAATATCACTGCTGAACGAGCTGCAACTGAACCCAAAGTTTTTACAAAGATTCATTTACAGTTTATCTTGTCAGGCAATGATCTATCAGAAGCAAGAGTGGCACGTGCAATTGAGTTATCTGCGGAAAAATATTGTTCGGCTTCAATCATGTTAGGGAAAACAGCTGTTATAACACATGATTATAAAATTTCCTGATTATCTGTAATAAATTGTATAAACCACTTTTTTATCCTATAGTCCTCTCTGAAAACGATAGAACAAACAAATAATAATAAAAAACATCGTTACCAAAGGAGAAGAAGTTGTGATTGGGCTTAACATTAAAAAATCCTATTTTATAGGGTTATCTTTATGCGTGCTATTATTTACTAGCAACGCATCTGCAGAGCTAAACCAGCAATCTGTTAGTGATGAAATTAGACAGGCTTATAGCCTACTTTTTTCATCATCAAAGTTTTCGCATAAACAAAGCTATGCTCAACGTGAAAATTCACGTAAACGCGTTATATGGAGTGCTAAAAAGCAGTTACGGAAACGTTATCGCTGGGGTGGTACATCACCCAGAACTGGGTTTGACTGTAGCGGGCTCATGCAATACGCATATAAAAGTATCAAGGTTGACATTCCTAGAACAGCAAGAGAACAATACAGATTCACAAAACGTATTCCTCTCTCAAAACTACAAGCGGGCGATTTAATCTTTTTTCATACACGAAGAACACGTACCCGTGTTAATCATGTAGGACTATATCTAGGTGATGGAGAATTTATTCATGCGCCAAGAAGAGGAAAGCGTGTTTCAGTCGCCAAACTTAGTAAATACTGGCGTAGAAAAGCAGTAGGAGCTGGACGTATTTAAATTTGCCCCTGCTTGGTGCGCCTTTGCACTTATCTGTGTACCCCTTAGGGTGGATTTCTTATTATGGATCAACCTCTATAATCTTAAAAAAATTGTAGAGGAAAGAGATAATGAGAGAATTACTGGATTTACCTATTGAAAGATGTCCTGATGGGTATCTGAAAAACCCAGAAGATTGGAATGAAGAGCTTGCGCGTCAACTAGCATCTGAATGGAAGGGTTTAGAGTTCACTGATGAGCACCTGCCTGTTTTATATTTTATTCGTACTTTTCATGAAGAGCATCAAGTCACCCCTGATGTACGCGATGCGACTAAGTATTTTATTGAAAATGGAATGGATAAAAAATTAGCCAAGAAGTATTTGTTTAAGTTATTTCCTAATGGCTATATGCAGCAAGGCGTGCAATTAGCCGGAATGCGAAGACCTACAGCTTGGTGTGTTGGGTAGAAATTTATTAGTTGGGTTCACTCGACAAATAAAAAAGCGACCACTGAGGTCGCTTTTTTTAGGTTTTAGAATAAACCTCTATGAGAAAATAGTTGGTGCGCCCAATTGCTCATGTATTTGATTAGCAAGTTCTGGTTGAATTCTTAAACCATCCGCTAGTTTACCCAAATATTGTGCTTCTTTATTGTTATCGAGATCTATCGCCATTAGAGATACTGCGTAGATTTGCTGTTCCATGCCTCTTGGGATGCTTTGAATAAATGCATCTACATCCAGTTCTGAATTAAATTCATTACGAACGAACTCGACTTCTGCCTGAGTGACATCACCAAGCTTGCCGATGACTTTCTCTTGTTCAGCCTTGTCGATACTTCCGTCAGATTTTGCCGCATTGATCATGGCACGAATAATCAAAGTAGCGTGATCAGTTGCTTCTTTTTGATCAACACCCTGAGGAAGATGTTCATAATGATCAGGTGCAGGGTTTGGAGCTTCACTATTTTGGGCTTGAGCGTATTTACTCACCGCAGCGCCGAGTAACCCACCGAGCCCACCAGCCCCACCGAGTCCACCAGTATTGTTTGAACCACCACCTAGAAGGCTACCGAGTAAATCACCCATGCCACCGCCTGAGGGAGCCTGTCGTTGAGCTGCGCCACCCATTAAACTACCAAGAAGGTCGCCAAGTCCACCGCCAGCTTGAGGTTGCTGTCTTCCGCCACCCAGTAATCCACCAAGTACATCAGCCATGCTTCCACCTGAGGTAGTTTGTTGACCAGAACCAATTAGGCTACCCAAAATATCCCCAATATTGCCGCCACCTTGGGTTTGTTGGTTTTGTGAACCACCTAACGCTGAACCGAGAATATTTCCCAGAACATTCCCTCCAGAGCCTTTAGAAAGTGCTCCATTACCTAGTAGGCTGCCTAAAATTTTAATCGTATCAATGGCGTCCATTGTTTCTCCTTTGTGTATATAAGTTTTTGCATGACGAGTTTAGCATAAATATATAAATACGCTGGTAGTTACAAATATGTTGACTCTGAAGTTCACTATAGGGTTTATACTTCAGTTCTCAAGCAGACAGGTTAATATTTATGCGAATAGGTGAGTTATCCAAAAATACAGGCTTTCAGGTAGAGACACTTCGTTATTATGAAAAACAAGGCTTGCTTACCCCTGTGTCGCGTACTGAATCGGGCTATAGAGAATATAATAGAGATTCTTTAAAGCAATTACGCTTTATCAAGCAAGCTAAATCAGTGGGTTTTTCATTGAGTGAAATTTGTGAACTTTTAACGCTAAGAGTTGAACGAGATCAGCATAGCTGCGGTGAAGTTAAGGCTATTGCAGAACAAAAGCTGGAACAGATTAATCAAAAAATCAATGAATTAATGCGCATGAAAAATGCCCTGCATAAAATTACAGATGCCTGCTGCGGAGGTCCTGAACCCGCCACATCATGCACCATTTTAAACTCGCTGGATGGTAAGGATTTTCTATAAAAAAAACGTATTAATGCGTTCCCCTAAAGTGATCTAGTAGAGGCAAACAATGATCGAATTTCTATCAAATTTATTAGAATTGAGCTTAGAAGCCGCTCCTTGGCTTGTTTTGGGTTTAGTTATTGGTGGATTAATCAAGGCATTAGTCCCGACTAGTTTTCTACAAAAACATTTAAGTGGTAATGGCTTAATCTCAATAGTTAAAGCCGCTTTATTTGGCGCACCTTTGCCATTATGTTCTTGTGGCGTGATTCCTGCTGCTTTAGGCTTGCGAAGGGCGGGTGCATCAAAGCCAGCCACAGTTTCTTTTTTGGTTTCAACACCAGAAACAGGGATTGATTCAGTGACCATTTCCTATGCCCTGTTGGGACCATTTATGGCAATAGTGCGCCCAATTGCGGCAATTGCTTCAGCCATTGTAGCGGGCTTATTAGTAGGACGTTCTGAAGATGAATCTCATGCAGAAGAACACAGCCATCAACATGCAGAAACGACAAGTTGTTGTGATAGTAATAAACATGATCACGGCGCACATAATCATGGTACAGATGAAGCTTCCTCTTGCTGTAGCTCTGAAGCACAAGAGCCAGTTTCTTCATGTTGTTCCAAAACTCATGAGACTAGCTCATGTTGTAGTACATCAGATGATACAACTCATGAAAACAAGAAGAAAAATTTCTGGCAAGAAGCATGGGCAGGCATTGTTTATTCCTTCGATAGCTTATTTGTTGATGTACTTTTCTGGTTAATTATTGGTTTAGTCTTTGCTGCACTGGTAAAAACCTTTGTTCCAGTCACCTTTTTAGCAGAATGGGGAAGCGGTCTACCCGCCATGTTAATTATGCTGGTGATAGGTATTCCAATGTATGTGTGTGCAACAGCATCAACACCAATAGCAGCAGGCTTGCTATTAGCAGGTGTCTCACCTGGTACTGCAATGGTATTTTTAATGGCAGGTCCTGCAACCAATATTTCAACGCTTGGAATAATCGGTAAAGAACTAGGGCGACGTTCACTGATTGCCTATCTAACAGGTGTTGGTGTCGTAACCTTGCTAACAGGCTTTATTGTGGACTATCTGGTTGGGCTTTGGAACATTGACGTTCAAGCACAGATTTCCCACAGCCAGGATATCGTCCCCCCCGTTATTGCTTGGGCTGCACTATTGATTTTGATAGCTGTGGCAGTTAAGCTAAAATCAGGGGCTATATTTAAAAGCAAAGATAGTTGTGCTGTATAAATAACTTGCACAGTCTCTTACCCACCCCCCCCTTTTTTTACAAAAAGTGATGATCTTTCTCGATAGGGACATTGATGAAAGCACCAAGGTTAGCAGTAGTTATAATTGGCACAGTAGTAATTGTACTGTGCTCTATTCTTGCCTATGACTATTGGAATAACAATAATCATTATTATCTTCGATCGGGTGATCAAGGGGATAGCCGTTTAGAAGTTTATCAGGGGAAGCTGGGAAGCCCTGATTTTTTCCAGCAACGCAAATTCCTTATGGAAACCCCTTATTTACGTAAGCAACTAGAGCCTGATAGGTGTGTTTCACATTGTGAGATACCTGATTTTCAAGAGCTTATAACGACTGAAATTAGCCAACTGCCACTACTGGAACGAATCTCTAGCTATATTGATAGCGCTCAATTTGATAAGGCTTTTGATTTAATTGATAAGACCCTACAAAGCAATAATCAAGAGAGTGGTCTTAAAGCCGTAAAATTACTTGGAAAAATAAATATAAATAAGGCATTGCCACGGCTAATAGATAAAATTCAAAATAGCCCTAGCCCAGCAGTGCGTACAGCAGTAAAAGAAAATATGCCCATTGTGGCAACTCGCACTTTGTTTAATGCCAAGAGTATTGCTGAATGGGGCGGGCTAGAAAATAGGGATATTATCAATTATCTAGCTTTGCACACTGATTGGGTGAAGAGTGATGATGATTTCTATCTCCTGATTAATTTGATATTGCAATATACATCAGATGAAACCGTTTTTTTTGATGGCTCAGATATTGCTTTTCAAATATTTATAGCAACAAGTGGAAGTGGTGATATTAGGGCGCGTGCTTTTCTACGTGAAGCTTTAAAGAACCAAGATAAAGAGATACGACGTGCAGCAGTCTTGGTGTTAGGGCAGCTTAAAGATGTCTATTCATTACCAGTATTCATTAATAAACTGGTTGATAGTGATTTTAATGTTAAAGGCAATGCGATTAAAGCACTCACGCTATTAAGCTCAGAGAAAAAAGTAAAACCCGATCTAGTTAATCAAATTATAGAGAAAATAACTAATGATGACTTCACTGATGCACATATCGAGTTACTTTCTAAAATTGCATCTTCTGAATCACTACAAACACTCATAAGTGTCTTGAGTCATAAAGATATAGCGGTGAGAGTTTATGCTGTTAAAGGTATCTATAAACTATCAAAAACTGGCATTCGTTCTGAAAAAAGTATTTTTCCATTGATTGAACGCTTATCAGATAGTTTTGATGAAATTCAGGCAAATGCAAGCTTTAGCTTAGCAGAATTGAATGCAAAAGAAGCCATTCAACCCTTAATAAATAACCTCTCAAGTCTGGAAGAGTACACTCGCTATGCTGCTACTTGTTCTTTAGGGAAGTTGAAGGCAAAGCAGGCGCTACCTTTCTTGCTTAAAGCACTTTTTGATAAAAATTCTCGTGATATTAGAAACTGTGCAACTAAAGCATTATTAAAAGAGACTCATTCTCCTGATGCGATTCAAGCGGTAATTAATGCGCTAGATAATGATAATCCAGTGATAAGAAGTATAGCTGTTGAAGCAATGGTTGAGATCAGGGATCCTAAAGTATTGCCCCTACTTATGAGCAAACTCACTGATAATAATGAAAATGTACGAAAAAATGCCGCAGAAGCACTGGGTAAATTAAAAGCCACTGAAGCTTTGAAGCCATTAATTCATTTGCTAAAAGATAAAGATGCTCAAACTCGGGGTTTAGCTGCTAGAGCTCTGGGGCAATTAAGAATGCCTGAAGCAATTGAACCATTAATTATACAATTGTTAGAGGATAAAGATAATTTTCCCAAGGCTGAAGCTGTCAGTGCCTTAGGACAAATTAATACAGGGCTTGCCAATAAGCCAATTCAGATGCTTATAAATTCTGAAGACTCATACCTTCAAAATGCTGCTATAAAAACATTAGGTGGGTTAAAAGTGAATGAGGCAACTCAGCGTTTGATGAAAAAGTTGGGAGATTTATCTTCTAATGCAGAACAGGCATTGGGTAAGCTAAAAGCAAAAGAAGCCACTTCATCCCTCTTGCAAGTTTTTATGACAGTAAATGATCTAAATGCCAAAGTAATAAGGAGTTATGCAGCAAAAAGTTTAGGTGAGATTGGTAGCTTAAAAGCTTTAGAGCCATTGTTATTACATATCTATGATAATGATTGGATGTTTGACCCTAGCGAACAAAGCCGCATAGCGTTACAAAAAATTGCAAAGCAAAAAGGGTATAAATGGCTTGAAGACTGGTTAAAGCAGTTTGAGCCATCTTCCAAACAAAATTTAGAAATGAAAACTGATATTGAAAAAGTAGCAGATAATATAAAGCGATTATCACAACAACAATTACTTGCCTTAATTAATAAAACAGATGCTTTACAGGCTGATCGTATTGTTGCATTAGAGACACTGGTTAAAAAGAAGCCCGAACAGGCAAAACTTATTTTATTAAAACTCTTAAAAAACAAACAAAATGAAGTCGTGTTTTCACATCAACTCATTCAATTGATTGCAGAATTAAAAGTTGATGAAGCATTACCATTGATGAAACAGCGATTATCAGAGCAAGAAAAAGCCTGGCAGATGTGGCGCGAGCAACGAGATAGGCTGCCAGAGAAGCCTACAAAACCAAAAATTATTGTATCAGCTTATAGTTATGCAGAAGCGATTGCTCGAATTAGTCCAGAAGAAGGGATCAAATTACTACAAAATAGTCTTTTTGATGCACGTCGAGGCGGATGGGAAGGTTTAGCACGACTAGCAGATGTCGAATTGTTAAAAAAACTCAACCAATTACGTAAAGATAACATCAAAAATACCCCCTTACGACATGCATTGTATCGTGCAATTGATTTATCCCTTATACATATTGATGCGAACTCAAGCAAGCAGGACTGTATTGCACTTGATAATTATCTGGATATGCTAAAAAAGGAGCAACGAGGTAGTCTAAGTCATGATTCTGTTGCTCTCAGAATCGAATGGACTCGTGACCGTATAGATGAAACATTAGAAAGTATTAGCCGATCAAAATGGCGTATTCAAAACTGGTCAAAACCTTTTTGGCCACGTGAAAAGTATCACTATAGCCATTGTTATAGTAAATAGTATTGTTAACTATTCTCTGCTTTCTTGAACTTGTTAAGGGTTTGTAAAATGCCCCACTTAAATACTCAAGTATTTATATGTAATTTGCGAAAAATCATTGTTGCGATGATCTAGATAGATAAGAATCAGCCCCCAATTAAATAACCAAGGAAATCAGTATGAATTACAAAGCACTTTTACTTGCAGGTGTACTTGCATGTTCTAGTACGTTTGCCGCAGAAAAACCGGCAGATCCAAAGAAGCAAACCTCATGGAATCTTTATGTTGACTCAAAAGAAGCCAATGCCATGAAGCAAGAGTTAGGGAATAAAGTTCTATTTGTTGATGTGCGTGATCCTATCGAAATCATGTTTACAGGTTTCACTGATGTTGTTGATATCAATATTCCCTTTAAACTATCAACACCAACAAAATGGCACAACCCACCCAAACAAGTCTTTAAAATGAGTACTAACCCTGATTTTGAGCCAATGATCGAAAAAGCACTAAAGGATCGTGGTCTTGATAAAACAGCACCCATTATTCTAATGTGTCGCTCAGGTGGTAGTCGTGGTGCACCAAGTTCAAAAATGCTTGAAGGTAAAGGCTATAAAAATGTTTATGTTGTCACTGATGGTTTTGAAGGTGGAAAAATCAAAAAGGGCGATAAAAAGAACTGGCGTTTAAAGAATGGCTGGAAGAATGCAGGTTTGCCTTGGAGTTATAAACTGAATAAAGACAAAATATTTTTCAGAACTCCAGAGTTAGATCAAAAAATGGCTTTGATTGGCGCTTCTAAACAAACCATTGGTAAATTTGCAAAGACCTTAAAAGGTGAGTTGAAAAAGGCTGTTAAAGAAGGTGGCTTAGCAAATGCTATTGGTGTTTGTAGTAAGAAAGCAATGCCAATTGCTGAAAATATCTCTAAAGAAAATGGCTTAACCATTAAACGCGTTAGCATAAAAAATCGTAACGCTAAGAATGTACCAAGTGAATGGCAGAGAAAAGTGTTAGAAAACTTTGCACTTAAACATGCTGCGGGTGGCAACTTAAAGAAAATGGCTTATGCTAAAATTGTTGAAACAGATGGAAAGAAACAATTTCGCTTTGTTAAAGCAATACCTACAGGTAAGCTTTGCATGAAGTGTCATGGTGAAAAAGTAGATGCTAAAGTTGAAGCTAAACTTGCAGAACTTTATCCTGATGATAAAGCACGTGGATTTAAACAAGGTGATCTTCGTGGTGCGTTTGTTGTTACAAAAGATTTGAATTAATCATTGTCATTAATAGTAGGTAAGCGTAGTGAATTTAATTCATTACGCTTATCAGCTTGAAGTTATTTAACGTTATAGCTTCTGCTTGTTTTTTAGGTCGTTCAACTAAGATATTTATGTTGAATAACCACCCCCCCCCTTTTTTGCATTTTTTCAGATGCAAAAGCATCATCATCGGTTATATACCAGATAAACTTAGTATGGTTTAACAACTTTTTCTTCCAGATTTCCTGTTCAACAATAGATTTTTTTGAGAACCAGTTGTGGAGTGTTTGATAAACGTTGCTTAGAATATCATTGATAAAATTATCTTTGACTTGTGTGTTGTATAAAAAGCTGTCCCAGGCATGATAACTGATTGTATTCAGAAAATGGTTATTCAATAAGTCTGTGCTACTTTTACAGGTGTTAAGCATCATATTACTGCTTTCTAGATATTTAAGAATCATATAAATATGAGTGATTCGCTGTTGACCCTTGAGTAGTGTGTATCTAGAGTGATTAGTCAGGCTATCAGCTTCGACAACAATAGGCTGCATTGTATAAGAACCATCAACAGCGACTGGAAAACTTTCGATTTCATTGAGAAACTCAATAAGTTGTCCTGATTGCGAAAAATGTGCTTTGTGGTTTATCTCAGCCGAGAAATTTTTAGTCAGTTGATGCCCTAATTTTTTGAGCTTTATATTAGATAAGTTATTCGTGTCTTTAAAAAGTGGCGTAACATTCTTATGATTTATTAGACCAAGATGATGCAATGGGTTATTAATCAAATTTTTAATAATAGTATCGCAGGTTGGCGGTAATACGCGCTTTTGCGAACGTTTAAACTTGATACTATTTTTATTATAACGCGCTTGATGTAAAGACTTATGAAGTGACATTGAGTATTTCCATTTATTTTGATTTTAGGCAATACTAGCAATGTGTTGTTAAACACAAGCTGAATATTGAGGAATAAAATTAATAAATAGAGTGACTTGAAGGAACTACGAAGAAATTAGGTAATGATACTGCCTGAACTAAGCCTTAACTTTGCTAAAAAATTTGTCAAATTGCCATAAAATAAAAGCAATACAAACTAATGCCAATTGAGCGAGTGTAAAGTTACTGGCACTGGCTCCCAGCGCTGCCACAATGAGATTTGCCGTTATTCCATTAAACCCCATTTGCACAAAGCTCTGCATGGCAGAAGCCGCGCCACGATTATCGGGAAAACAGTTTATTATGGATATACCAAGTACAGGCATAATGGTGGCAATACTAAAAGAATAGAAGATGAGTGGAAGAATAGAGCGCAATGGTGAAATAGCCACGGTAAAGCTAAGAATTGCATTAAGAAGCGCAATCAATACCATTAAGCTGAGAAAGATGTTAATCATCTGTTTGCTTTCTAGGTGATTAACCAATCGGCTAGAAATAAACGCTCCTACCATAATCCCAGAGATAACAGGCACAAATAAATAATAAAACTCACTGGGTTTGAAATGTAATATATCTATTAAAAGAGTCGGCGCACCCGCAATAAAGATAAAGAAACTGGCGAAACCAAAAGCATTAATAAGAATCAGCCTAACAAAGTGTGAATCTTTTAATGTAGTGATATAGACCCGCGTTACTTTATGAATATGAATCGAATTTCTTTTTTCTTTGGGCAAGGATTCTTTTACGATAAAAATGGCATAAAAAAGAATGAGTGATGCATAAATGGCTAAAAACCAAAACACCGACCGCCAGCCGAATGCATCGTGCAACCATCCACCAATAATTGGTGCAATTGCAGGTGATATGGCAAATAACATCATGGAATGTGCCATAACCTTTTGTGCTTCTTTGGTCGGTAAAAAGTCTCGTACCATGGCTCTTCCCGAAATTAAGGCGCCACCAATGCCAAACCCCTGAAGAATACGAAAAATGAGTAGTTGTTCATAACTGGTCGCCATAGCGCAGGCAGTAGAAGCTAATAAATAACTAACAAGTGATATGATAATGACTGGTTTGCGACCAATCCAATCGGTAACCGCTCCCCAGATAAGTGTTGAGAATGCAAAAGCAATCAGGTAGGCGCCTAGTGTCTGTGTCATAAGGGCGCGAGAAATAGCAAAATCCCGTTCAATATCAGGAAAAGAAGGCAGGTAGGTGTCAATGCTAAAAGGTCCAATCATGGACAGCATTGAAACAATAAGCGTTAAATGAAGCTTACTCATTAATTCTTAGAAAAGAAGGCAGGAAATTATAATGAACAGAAAACACCTATTTATTTTTTAAAGCCAAGCCTAAAGGATTGCTAGGTTCAACATCATCCATAAAGGGTATTTTAGGATCCATATTGGTGATCTGGTAAATGAGTCCCATCCAGTTGGCCATAATAGCTGCTCCTGTATCATGCCAGCTATTATCAATATGTTCTAAGATCAAAGCTTCAGGGAAAACAGGCGGTTCTTTTTTTTCATCAATAGCCTGAACTAAGCGATATTGATACTCATTAAAAATAGCTTGTGTATGCAAATCAAAATAATTGGCAGGGAAGGGTGGAAATTCGACCTTTTCACCACGGTTATAGGCTAAAGAAAAAAGCCCCACTTCACGTTTGTATTCTTTTAATAGACTAATGCTATCGTATTCAGGATGTCCTTGAAAATAAACGGTTCGAAAGCCATCAGGACTTACCGCCATTTGCACACCTGCTTTTTTACTTTCTGCCAATATGATTAACCCCGCTGCTTCAAACTGGGAGCGATCAACTTGGTTAAAGCGAGAATGCGGAACATCAAAGCGGGTGTTTATGCCATGCACAAGCGGATGTGAGCGATCAGTGACACGATGACTGTAAACACCCCAGCGCTTTATAGGTAAATGATAACGAGGTTGATTATGGTGCAATTCAAGTGATGCATGGGTTGCTAAACAAGAGCACAGCGTAGAGGTAACATTTTCATGCGCCCACTGAAATACCTCTCCTAATGGCTCCCAGAAAGGCTCATCAGGTAAATGAGGCTGAGTCACATTAGCACCTGTAATAATTAAAGCATCCAGCCCCATCTCTTGAATCTCTTCAAAGGTTTTATAGTGAGCGCTGATATGCGTTTGTGCTTTTTCACTGCGTTTAAAAATGGGTAATGTAAACGGATAAACTTGAAACTGGGCAATTGGATTACTCTCACCAATTAATCTAAAAAACTGTCGCTCAGTTGCCTCTAATGCCGCATCAGGCATCATATTCAATAGACCAATATTTAGAGCACGGATTTCCTGACGGGCAGCTTGACCAGGTTGTAATATTGTTTGACCTTCCTGACGGAGGCGTTCAAATGTTGGTAAATTGTTGTGTGCGACTAATGGCATTGTTTTATCTCTCTAGATTTCTTTTGCTGTAATAGCATTCTCAACTAACTGTAAGAAATCAGCTTCAGTTTTAATCTGGTATAAATCTTCGGTTTTAATTGTATAACCATATTTCTTGGCTATTGCTTCATAGCGTGGAATACGCGAGTAAAAAAGACGTGGAAAAATCCAGCGTACAAAATCATCTGGATCAATCATAGCAACGTACTCCAGATTGTTTTCGCCCATATAAATAGCCAACTGCTCATCTAAAAACTCAGGGCGATAATACAATGGCTTGGGGGAAGATTTAGAACGTGCAATTAAACGCTTCTCATCTTCCTCATTTGCCTGAATATAAATAAACAGGGTATGTTTAGCGAGCATTTCGAACAAATTGTCATTATCAATTTCGCACAAGCTACCCCCCGCGTCATTGATAAAATGGTTAAAACCATAAATTTTATGCGCCTTGCCAATAAATTCAGGCACATCATACATGGCGGCTATTTCTGCTTTACCAAATAAATGCTGGCGGCGTTTAAACTCTTGAAGTGACATACCATCGCATTCAGGGTCACCCAGCTTGCCAATAAAACTAGACACGGCATCAAGCTGATCAATAGTGATATTGTTGTTAATGTAGATAGCATCAGAACGGAGCAAATCACGCAAGAAAGGTACTTGCATGGCTTGAATCTTGATATTGTCCAGAATAGGCTCATTCAGATAGCGCGTACCGATGCGATAATCACCAGAATAATGAAACCAGTCACTTTTACGCAAAATATTAGATAGAAAGGTTTTTCCCACGCCAGACATACCCAGCAAGGTAATTGACTTTTTTTCAAGTTTACGAAATTCTTCTGCGCTTAGCTTCACGGTAGCTTATTCTCTGATCATATAAATGATAGAGAGTATAAACCCACCCCCCCTGTTTTTGACATTTTTTTCTATACCTCTATTCTACGCATTCCCTAACAACTAGAATAAGGTCTATAATCTTTCTCAATAACACGCATTTAAGGGGAAAAGGGGAAAGAATGCCAGAAGCTCAATTAGCAGAAAGCAAACCAGACAAACGGACTATTCTAGTTTTAGCGGCCAATCCCCACAATGATCTCCGGCTTGACCATGAAGTAAAGAAAATTGATGACAGCCTGCTGCTCAAGGCAACATACCGCGATCAGTTTCAACTTAAGCAATCCTGGGCAACCAGTATCGCAGATCTAAGAAGAGCATTACTGCACTACAATCCACAGATTGTTCATTTTTGCGGACATGGCAAAGGCGAAGAAGGTCTAGTCCTTGAAGATCACAATGGTCAACCCCAAACGATTTCTACTGATGCACTCAGCAGTCTATTTGCACTTTTAAAAGATCAGGTTAAGTGTGTCGTGCTGAATGTTTGCTATTCAGAAATTCAGGCACAAGCCATTGCACAGCATATTCCTTATGTGGTTGGTATGAAAAAAGCTATTGGTGATCTAGCTGCAATCGAGTTTTCCAGCTCTTTTTATCAATCATTAGGCGAAGGTAGAAACTTTGATTTTTCATTCAAATGGGGTGTAGATGCACTCAAATCACATAATATTCCTGAGCACCTAACTCCCATTCTCAAACAAGAATCTAGCAGAAGTATTGATTCAGGCAGTGGTTTTCAAGGAGAAGTGCCAAAACCAAAAGAAACACAGGATGGCTACCACCAGTGGATAAGCTATGAACTAAGCCTCAGTGTCAATGAGCAACAACTCAATATAACGGATGACAATAATAATCAAACCAGTATCACATTAACTGAACTCCCTATTGAAGCTTCAGCCTTCAGCCAATGGCAAGAAATCTCAAAAGCTCTCTTAAACGGTCAAAATACACAGCAAAAACTACGCCTGCGTATAATGACCAATAATGAAAAACTGGCACTGCTCCCCTGGCACTGTCTGTCGCATCCAGAAACTCAAAAGCCTATAGTTGATCTGGGCTGGGGCATCGAAGTTAGCCCTGTTCAACGACGCTTTTTTGCAGGCTTTAATAAAATTACATGCAGTCAGCCCCTATTGATTATTCCCAGTAACCACGAACACGGTATCATGGCTGATAATCACTACGCGCAAGTACAAAGCCTTTTAGCAGGTAATCTTGAGATTAACGGTCCAATTCCCCGCATTACCACACCCAAGGCAGTCAAGCGTGAACTAGAGGTGCATGAACCTGATCTAATCTATATTTACGCCTGTCTTGAAGATAATCGTATTATTCTTGATGCTGACAACGATGGTCTAAACACCATTACGCTACAACAGCTCGGTGTCTGGATAGAAAACCTTACAAAAGCCATTAACCCAATCATTATTCTTAGCCTAGTTGCCAAACAAAGTATCCATGAATATCCGAAGACACTTATTAATAACAGCCGATTGCTGTGGATACTTAGTACCCAGCGTAATAGCCATATCGTTAATCTTGAAAAGCAGATTTTTGAGGTAATCGAACAGCTCCAGCAAAATGGCGATATTAGCCAGCTAATAAACCAGCAAAACCGTCATCAACCGCTAGGAATGCAAAGCCTACTGTGGCTCAATGGTCAGACACCCTATCTATCCATCGACCCCAGCGAGCAACGCCGTCAGCAACAGTTTCGTGCTGCACTTTTAAAAGTCATGCTCGGCAGGGAAGAGTTAAAAGATCGACTCTATGGTGGAATTTACAAACATATTGGCAAAGCCAAACAGCTCTTTTTCGCGGTAACAGGGACTAGTCAGGCTTGCCCTTTTGATGTCCCTGCACAAATTCAGCAGCAACTACAATGGTTAAATGACCGCAACTTACCCGTGATTCCCTACTATTTTCATATTCAGCTACCAACCGAGACCACGGAAAATGGTTTATTGAATCTATTTGATGATGTCATCAAAGACAGCATACTGCATGGTAGCAGTTACCTTGAGGATATTTTCCAACAAAAACTGGAAGAACAGGCACTACAGCAACAAGAATGCTGCATAATGCTTAACTGGTACCTTAAAATACCTGAACAACAACAGGATCTTAAAAAGTGCCTTGGAGTTTGGAATTCTATGGTTTGTGATGATTTTGCCAATGCCATGCCAGAAAAATGCATTCTGGTACATGCGCTTTGTCTGGAATCACCACAGGATGAACATACCCAATTCATCCACAAAACAGCCTATCAGGTACTCCGTGAAAAGCCTAAAAAGCCTTGTAACAAACAAAATATCATTATCAAACACCCGCTAGGTATACTCGAACCAGAAGAGATTAGTGATTTTTTTGACGAAAATGAAAACTGGTACAACGGCTTAAAACTGGATCACTATAATATTGATACAGGCACTCTAGCTCAATGGGTATGCGAAAGAACGCAAGGGGAGTTTGAAGACACCGTAACCCTGTTATGGAAACAATATCAAAGCGATTACAAGGAATTTCTTTAATGAACAATGGCATAGACAACTTTCATATCGTCACAGAAGATATTGACTGGCAAAAACACAATAGTGAACAAAAGCGCAATGCACTAAACAGCAGTGCTGATATTGCCAAACAGCGCGACCTCGACCACTCAGCCGAACGTTTTCGCCCACCCAAACAGTTAGTCAATGCTATTAATGCAGCTATAGCCGCGCGTGTTCCGCTACTATTAACGGGTGAGCCAGGCACAGGCAAAACTCAAGTTGCCTGGTTTTTAAAACACTTTTTTGAGATTCCATTACACAGTTACCAAGTGCATTCCAATAGTCAGGCAAGTGATATGCGCTATGACTTTGATGCCGTCGCCTACCTGCGAGACGCTTATCTAGCACAATATGCAGGTGAAGATAAAACTAAGACTGATCAGGATGACAACCAAGACCCGCGCTCAAATCCACGCTATCTAAAAAAAGGTCCACTCTGGCAAGCCTATACCGAAGAAGGCGAATGCATATTGCTGATTGACGAGATCGACAAAGCACCGCGCGACTTCCCTAATGATTTGCTTCAAGAGCTGGATCAATACAAATTTGCCCACCCATTCCATAGCGGAGAAGAAATCAGCCGCAGCAGCGCACCACCCCTAATTATTATTACCAGCAATGGCGAACGTCGCCTGCCCGATGCCTTTTTACGCCGCTGCATGGTTCACCATATTAAGCTTGATAAAGCGCTATTAGAAAAAATAATGCAGGCGTGGCAAAGCCAGTTCCCCCGTTTAACCACCGAAGCCAAGGTAAAAGCATTAAGCCATTTCAATAGTATTCGTGAAATACGCAACCTCAGCAAACACCCCGGTACAGCCGAGCTACTACTCTGGTTAAGCGTATTATCGGCACAAGGAATTGAGGAAGAAGATTTAGATGTTGAGAACCTAACACTACTTCCTGCACTCGCTTGTCTGATAAAAGACCATGAAGACTACCAATACCTGGGAAGCTAATATATGCCCAACGAATACGGAAGCGATGCTTTAGCGTCGCCTAAAATGGAGACAAGGTCACCAAAGGCGAGCCTAAAGACTTGCTTCCAACAGCATATACCCACCCCCTCCCTTTTTTACATTTTTTGTAGGTTGTGGGTGACGATAGGAACCCCAACAAGCACATCACGTTGGGGTTCGTTCCTCACCCACAACCTACAGAGCAAGTCATGTAGGGTCGGTGAAGTTTACGTAACCGACCAAATAGCCGAAGGAAAATGGTCGGTTTCGCAAAGCTACACCGACCCTACGGTTATTATACCCACCCCCCCTGTTTTTACATAAAATGAAAACACCCCAAACCCCACTCGAAAACATTGATCTGGAATTACTTCTAGAACAAATCCGTTTGCGCGGTATTTTGGTGGGCACAATGGAATTGCAACGTCTGCAAACCATTTTTAAACACTCACCACAATTATCCCGTGCTGAATTGAGCGATTTACTCTGTACCGTTCTGGCTAAAGATACTAATCAACAGCTAACTATTGAGCGGGTATTTCAACGCTGGGTTCCTTTTGATGCAGAACTAACACCAAATGAAAACCCAAATGATCCACAACAAACAACACACATAAACAAAACAAAAGACGATAAACTCAACGATAAAAGCACTTCAGAAAATAAAAAGAAATCAAAATCCAAAAAGCATCAAAAGGTCGCTTTTATCGGATTAGCCACACTATTTAGCATAGTGCTTTTAGCTTTGCTTATTACTTTTTTAAACACAGAAGCACAGCCTAAGTTAGGTAGCAATGGTGAAACAAAACGCTTAACTTTTTTAAGCACAAAAGAACAGCCTAAACAAGGCAATAACGGTGACACAAAACACTTAACGCCTAACTCAAGTTACGTTAAAACCAAGAAAGAAAAACCTATTGATAGCAAACTAAAGCTGCAAGAAACCATTACCATCTGGACACCTCAGCTTCACATTCACTCAATCAATCTATGGGATAAGGTGCTACCACCACTGGCATTACTCCTAGGTTCGGGTCTGGGCTTTTTCTGGCTATTGCAACAAGCACTTAAAAGCATCCGCACCCGTGATCCTGATAATGTTTATTTGCATAATCTGCGCATTCGCAGTTATCTACCTAATTTGCAACATAGCCTGCCTTATCAT
>JAUTBQ010014460.1:0-19338 GCA_032361185.1 Lepetodrilus ovalis
AATATAGCTTTACATACGTAAACATATCTGTCCCAAAAATAGTCTGGAACACGACAAACAAAGCCCAGTTCCTGTAACAGTTATCTTTGACAGTATCCGTGTCAGTCGGTCTCGTGGTTCCACCAACGTGGTGGCAGTCTGGTGTAATGTTTACGTCATCCAAAACTCGAGGCACCGTACTCATTGTAATTGTTATTGTCACAAATAATAGGCTAAACATGCAGTTATTGTTTCTTTGAAGAAGAGTCGTCAGAGATCGAATTCCTTAACTGAATCTGTCAAATTTGTGACTAATAAAAGATATAATATGTAGAGATCTAAACACATCACGTCCACGTAAAATTAAACATATGGATGTATGTGTATGTGTAGCTCTGGGTCTAGGTGCTCATGAGCATGATGCGTATTCAGTTTCCTCAGATTAATTTACATTACACACATCTTAAAATGTGAACCGGTATAAGCCTACAGTACCTTACGTACAAGCTGGTGGTATTTTAATTTCAAGGCATTACATTAATATTTTGCTATACATACCATTGACGTGTATTAATGCCAAGTCGGCAAGATATAGTACACAATTATTAGGTAGAAAATTGTAATCCAAAATACATTTTACTAACAGTATATGCCTATAGGCCTATTAATTACTAAATTTCAAATAGATCTACTAAAATATATATCTAGATCTACATGCATGGATAGAAATCAAATAATATTATTGTATATAATTTTTTATAAAGTAATTTAAGTACTTTACTGTCAGTAGTATAGGAATATTACATGTACGTATACATATTACACGGAAAACAACATAACATAACGGCACTTTGAAAGGTACACCATGTCAACGTCAAGCGCTGTTTCTCCACGTGGAGTTCGATTGACAGATCGTATTACGTGCCACGCTGGTCTTCCGGTTTCGACAACGATTGGTTAATATTCACACCGGCCACGTTGTCCAACCGCTGATTGGTTATAAGTGTGCACGTGCTCATCTAACGGTAATTTGATTGGCTAGTAGGAGTTACCGCTTCGGGTCAAAAAGGTCACTTGCACAGTGGCGAGGTAAGTACTTAGACGAATGTTTGCAAGCAAGACTACGATCGTTAGAAGAGTGTGAGACTTTGCAGCTGGTGTCATACTAATAAATCAACGTTCATTGTGCATTCATCTATCAAAATGGTAAGTGTGCATGCGCTTGTTTAACCCTAACATCCGCCATCGTTAGTAATGTCGGTCATGAATGGAAACTCACTCCGTTCTGTTGTTACTGTTGTTGAGACTGCTCAGAGCTAGTTCGTAGATAAAAATCAAGAAAGTATTCATTTCACGCTAGATCTAACTAGCCCATGAGTTACTAATCAATGTTGAAATCTAATATTTCAATAATCCAAGCATACTGCATGTAATAATATCGCTACATGACCATAAAGCCAAGTATATTGTGTCATAAGTCGGAACTGTCAAAATCAAAACTTCTCTTGGGAAGAGTCGGTGATGCTAAATCAAAAGTTTTTATTCGAGTAAACATTTATTATGTGTATAATATTCATATACTAGTATATTTCATTGAGGCAACCCCCTAAATTATACAACAATATATAGCAGAAAATAGTGAGACAGTTCAAACTTCATGCTATGGATTTGTAGGTCTTGAAAGGGGAAAGTGTCACCACCAAAATGACAATATTTGTTTTGATGTACACACGCATTTGTGCTGTTTCGGGTTATTTATCTGTTGCTCATGTTAATTTTACGGATGTGTGGCTGACATATAGACTCTAACTGTAATATGCGTGTGCAAGGAAATACGATTTCATCACGGTGCCAGGGCTCACTGCCACGTCAGCACACACAAATACGTGGGGCAGGTTCCCTCCGAAAACTGGTAGGCCTACCCAATGACAGGAAACGGATGAGAGGTTGTGAGTTTACAGGACTTTTGCAATGTCTTTGGGTGTCAGCACACTGATTTTCTTTGCTTTTGCATAATATTTACTAGTTTGTCTGCCCTTAAGTAATGATAGTGAGATGTTGATCAAAGCATGTAACATTTTGCTTGAAATTTGGTGATTTGTTTTGGTAACAAGGTCATGCATATTGGATATTTGATTAAAGCATGTGCCTTCAATATATTGGTAAGTATTTGCTTTCACCATGTGGGATGTTCACATTTAATATTCAAGTTGACATTTGATAGAATAAAAAGAAATTTGAAATTTAGCGTGGATGTAACAGTATGACGTTTCGCCCCAGATAAATTTCCCCCAATTCAAATCGCCCCAACTTAGCGCAAACCCTGTTCGCCTAAACCAATATTGTTTGGACAGCCTAAACATCCCATCATATTACGATCTTTCATGGATACCACCGCTATTATTGATATAACTTTGTGTTACAAATGATATCAATGTCGCTCGTTTGTCGATTCCTGGTAGTGGAACTCAAGAATTCATCGGTGTTGATTTAACCTACTATTCATTATGCGGAAGTGTCACCTATTTTCATGTAATATTTTTATCCTACAAACGGTCAGGATTTTAGTTGAAACGGATATTTGATCAATAAGAATCCAGTTCAGTACTGATGAGCAGTATTGATAAATCCACATGGGGCAAAACATCTGCAACCCAGTTTTCACATGAATTTTGCAAAATATATATAATGAAATTTTAGTTAGTACCTGAAGTTTCCCCCTAGATGTAAGCCAGGGGTAGTGTGAAGTTTGATTGTAATCAGTACCTCTTGAGTGCGAGGATGACTTGTAAAAAAGTTATTCCCGAAGTGTCAATATTTTGTGAAATGCATGTTTTTCAGTGTACATGTATTTGTTTATGGTTATATTTGGTATGATTATTATCATCGTAGGTAGATTGTGTGTATAAAATAATAAAGACTGTCCGTTGCCTTCAAAAATTTCTTATGAACATATCTTTAAAATATCAGTTTTCAATGTGACACAGTCCCATTTACAAAAGCATAGATACTCTTGAATGATATTTAAATGCTAATAAACATTTCCTGTCATCATTGTCAGACATCATAACCATGATAATCCACATTCTTGGCGATGGATGCATTTGTTATGAAATTATAAAGACCACACATTTAGCACTACTGTTTGTTTATCACAAATATTAGCATTGGGATGATTGGATGTGTTGATAACCAAACAATATTCATGGACCTATTTATCATTTATTTACCTTTTATCTGAATAATCATGGTAATGAGGTATTTCTTTTCATCTTAACTCCAACATGTCCTAGGTTAGGGTTTTGTGGTAGCATTAGAATTCTACTTTATGCCTGAGTCATCCACATTGATAATGTCATGTTTTCATAGAACGACATCGACTGATACCTGTGCTACACATGCAACTGAATCGTCGTATGACTTGCTTTATTCTGACGCTCAACCTTCGGCATTACACAGAGATGACGCCAAAACATTGTAGTTGCACATGTGGCATATGTTGTCTGCACAGATTTTTAAAAAAATCAAATCTGCACAGACTAAATTGTCGACCGTTTGGTCTGTGACGATAAAATAGTTGCTGATTTAGTCCCAGTTTCATGTGTGGCCTATATCACAAACGCGAATCAAGTGGAGATAACTCACAACAAATTTCAGAAAGAAAGAAAACTCTCACCATGCGCACGCATGTAGTTAACACCAACAGTTTTGTGACAATGGCTACACACAGTTGTACATTGTGACCAGTCAAAGTCTGCGTATCACGTGTCGACGATTCAAAGTCGGCGATCATTCAGTCGTATGTGTGGCAATAACTTTTCATTATCACGATGAGTCAGTTGCATGTGTAGCGCCGGCATGAGATTTCCAAGTTTAAATAAAAAAAAAATTGTGAATTTTTTTTACTATCTGGTTGCCTGCATCAGGGAGAGAGTTAAACATTAGTTTTATTAATGTTGTTACTGTTATTATTTAACCCCAATTTTGAAAACAAATATTTTGAAGTTATTGTTCTTGGTATTTTTTAATGAGAGTATCGCTAATTCCAGGTGTTAACGTCGACTCAAGCAATGAAGGTGTACACGCTCCTCGTAGTCCTCGCCATACTGTCAATCTCGTACAGCAGTGCCATTCCTAAACCAGATGGAGAGAAGAAGGAAAGAACGAAAGAAAAGGTGAGAATAACTTTTGGGATGCAGGGGTATCGTTTCCTGAAGCTGTCATATCTGCTACGAGAACATATGCACTCTTGTGGCGCTCGTGTATACAATCACATGTTTCAATGAGCGTGTAGCACTATAATTGAGTAATAAATGCAAACTACATTCATTTGTGATACTTATCATCAATTGTATTTCGCCAAAATCCAAATTGTTGGGAATTATATCTAGTCATTCCAGAGCTATGTTCCCTTTATCTATATATAAAATATGAAAATGTTGACAACTATCAAGTGTTGGGAAATAATTACATCAGTAATTTGAGTAAATAACAACTTTTGGGTGGACAAATGAAATGTAAATTGTCTCGGATAGAAATTCATTTGTCCATTATATAGGTCAACCATCTGTAATATTATGCTTATAACATGTTTAAGTCTTGCATCATTTTGGACCATCTAGTACAATGCAAGTCTATTTGCTTTTAGAGAGTGTCAACTACACCAAGTTTTTCATACCATCTTACAAAATGCTCAAATTACATTTGTCATGATTTGTATCTTTCTGGCCCCGAGATTACAAACTTTAGAGTACCAATTTCATGCTCATGGTCACATTTTCTTTGGGGATTTAACAAAAGTTTAGCATGAGATTGTACTCGGAATTGTTTTGGAATCTCGGCGCCTGAATGCGTATGTATTTCTGACAGCATCTGAGCGACCAGGACCACGAGAAAGACGGAGAGCACAACCCAGACTACGACCACGACGCTTTCCTTGGACAGGAATCCAAAACATTTGACCAACTGTCGCCCGAGGAGAGCAAGGACAGATTAGGGTAAGTCACGTGTCTGTTGTGGCAAGGGCGAGTCGCGGGCAATTCGTGCAGCTCCAACATTGTTCCAAGAACGGATCCCAACATTAGAAATGCTCTTCCAGGTGCTATATTGCAGAGTGGCAAAGTATCCTGGATGTTAGTTATATATAATTATATATACTACCCAGGATGTTGAGAAACTCAAGTTGGGTGCACAACTTTGAACAGGGCAATAATTGTACTGTTTGGCGCTGTGAATAAGGACTAGATACTAATTGTGGATGGACATTGTTGTTATTATTATGTCAAGATTGTGTTGTCATTATTATTAATTATTAGTACAGTGTCCCCTCAATATAAGGCTGTTCGATACAGCGGATTCGGATATAAGGCGGGGTCAGATGTTCATCCCATTTTTATTATTTCCCTGTACTATCCTATAAGGCTGATACTATAAGGCGGGTGGTATGTCATGGACCCCAAATTCAGCGTTATATCGAGGGGACACTGTAATGTTATTATTCTGTCATCTGTGATCGAAACCTACTTTACAACTTACTAGCCCGAATAGTAATACAAATAACAATAGACGTTACATTTCTCCTAGTCCTTGGGATAGATTTAGCATGGGGCAAAAAGGCGAGGGCTAGCGGACTAGTGTTAATTTTGATCGCTGTTATTATGGTCGTCGCACGTGGGTGAAGTATTCCTGCTGTAAAGTAAAGCACTAAATCAATCAATTATTATTACTTTGCAGTGATCGAAATAGAGGATCATTTGTAAACCTGTAATGTTAAAAGTATCTGTGTGACCCCCAGAAAATTGCAGATTTAACATTGGGCCTATGGAAAATGACCCCCTGATTACTTGTTTGAATTTTGAACACTGTTGCATCAAAATGAGCAGTTAATACATAGGATATTGTGTGGAATCTTTCAGGAAGATCGTCGACAAGATCGACAAAGATGGAGACGGGATGGTGACAGAAGAGGAGTTGAAGGAATGGATCCAGTATGTACAGAAGCGGTACATCCTCAGCGACACGGAGCGCATGTGGAAGGACCACACTCCCACTGAGGACAACACTCTGCTCTGGACATCGTACAAAGAGAGGACGTACGGATATCCTAATGGTAGGTCTCATGGGGGGGGAGAGGCCCTGCAAGGGTTATCCACGAACTGGCAAACATTAAACGTTGATTTGATTCAAACGTTTCAACATTATAAAACCTCTAAAAGGCCCTAGAAATGTTCTTGCACAAATAGTGGTAGACCTACTCTGTTGAGTTGGACATAAATTTGAGAGGCACTAGAAGGGTTACTCACAAATCTGCAATATTTGATATTCCACACTGATTCTGACTATCGATTATAAGGGGCTAGATAACCGACTGCTGTTTTCTTGTGATTTTGCTGTGACAAACGAGACACAGACATTCGGGTTCTGTTTGAACTTTGCACTATGGCGATACACAACACTGATATTGGGATGTTGATCTTCTATAAATGTATATGGATACATTAGGTGTACACACTATTTTCTTAACATAACATCCCATAACATGCATGCAACCTGTTTCTTAACACAACAATTTTGGGGCCTTTGAAACTTGCCCTGACTGGCCCTGCAGGCAAGTAACTCATAATATTAGTCTGGAGCCCTGAATTCATGTTACATGGCTCTACATTAACTTTTTGAAACACCTATACCTGCGGTCTGTGGGACATGTAACTGGAGGTAAAAGGCTTGTTAATTTAATCTGGGATAGTTCACATATATCTACCTGTGCATCATACCTGTCACAGACAGGCAGACAATCCTTACTGTCGAGCCCTGAGTTCATGGAGCGAGTGAATATGGAGTTTAGCATTACTGCAGGAATATCGCCTAATAAATCGCCTTTGTTTTCAGAACCAGAGGAGGGTTCCCCAACTTACGAGTACCGTGATATGATCGAGAGAGACCGACGCCGATGGAATCAGGCTGACCAGGACAAAGACGGAAAACTTTCAAAGGAAGAATTCACAGACTTTTTACATCCTGAAGATGCCTCCCACATGAGAGAGATTGTTGTCCAGGTACGGTGATTAGTACATCTATTATAGTGAGGTTCGCCATTTTATAAGTAAATATTGTATACAGTTATTAGTCTTTCTCCATATTGGTGAAAAATCCCCACTGTGACGTAGCGCAACAGCGATAGAAACTAACTTTTTAACTTTCTCACTCAAATAGTGATGGAAATAACAAATGTTATGAACTTGTACTCGCCCTTAGGATACCTTTAGCATTGGGAGAAATGGCCCTAGCGAGTATTACTTTTGATCCCTGCACAATAAATCACACACTCATACTCTCTCACTCTTCCACTTCAAGGGTGTCAACATTCTGCTTCATGTTCTGTTTTTATTGTGTTCCAGGAAACATTGGACGATATTGACAAGGACAAGGATGGAAAAATCAGCTTGGAAGAATATATTGGTAGGTGTTTGTTTAGCTCTATCGGGAAGGAAATTAGCCCACTCGCCTGTGGTCTACTGAACCTAGAATTTATTTTAAATTTTACAGAATTAATTGTCACTGAATTTGTTAAGTATTCATAGGAGACTTGTTAGGCAGTTTACAGAGTTGTTGACATTGTTTCAGTCGTCGCCTATGGGTAAGATATTCCAGCTACAAAGTAAAACAATAATTCAATCAAGAACATTGTTTCAACCTCATGTCATTTTATTCCAACCTTAATTGTTTTGGAATTAAATTTAAAAAAAATTATAATCCCTAGTTACAAATGCTTTCTGTACTACTGATGGTCGCATATGGGTTAAAGCTTCCGGCTGCAATGAAAAACAGTAACTCGTTCACTTATTGATGGACCAACCTTTGGGCTAGTTTCCTTCCAACCAGTTGGGAGTTATGCATTCTACCAGTCAACTTAAGACACTTGCCCATCCTACTCCCACACTCCACACCTCACTCTGCCCCACATTGAAACCTTGCCCACTCCTACCCACCTTGTCACTATTCAACCCATCCAACCCTCAGACTTTCAACCCCACCCTCCGTCCTCCACCCTTGTCGCAAATGAGTGAAAGATTCCCGCAGCGACGTTAAACTCAATAATCACTCGCATCCATCCTCCACCCTCCCCTTCAAAATCTGCCGCTAGCCATATATTCCTAAAGCCCTATCTTTATCTTGTACCGTGGTTTTATTGTAGTGGGCAAGCCTCGATTTACTTCCAGAATAGCTGTACCTTTTCATAAAATACAGGCCGGTAGAATGCACTACTCCCTGTCCCAATTAATGTGTTTGCTTGATAATTTGACTATATTTAAAGGCATACAATCACAGATTTCAATGATTGCGTAGCACTGTATTTGAGTAATAAATACCACCAATGTTTATTTGTGGTACATATCAATTTTATATTGCCAAAATCTTTCGTCAATCCACACATTGGGGGTAGAATTTGATCTAGCAGTTAGATGTTCCAAAGGCAAGATAATTAAAGCTAGGCTCCTTTTATTCATATAAAATATCAACCTATATTTTTATTTGATTACACATGCGACTTCCTTCAACCAGTAACTAATTTCATCACGTATGGGTGAAATATTATTCCTGCAATGTTGGGCAATAAATCAATCACTCAGCCAATCTTGAACCAGCTATTTATTCCAAATGTCCTGCAAGTTATCTTTGATTTGACTAATATATGTTATTAAATAAGTAATCTTACAAGAAACAATCTAGTTTTTTTTTGTAACATTGTCTGTCCAAGGAATCAAATATCTCCTGGAGTTATCTCCCCTTACTAATAATATGTAGGCAAAATGTGTTTTATTTCAAATGTATTTACCTACCAGGTGTGTGTTAGGATCTGTGATTGCATGCCTTTATTAAATATATATTATTATTATTATTATTATTATTATTATTGCAATGTATGTATGCGCATGCTATACTGGGATGACTTGTAGCCGACATTTGGAACGACGAGGAGGATGAAGACGATGACGATGAAGATGACGACGAGAAAGACGGTCACCACGGTCACAAAGAAGAGCCCGACTGGGTGGTGTCTGAGCGCGAGCAGTTTCACTCGTACCGGGACAAAAACAAAGATGGCGTCCTGGACCAGACCGAGATACAGGACTGGATAATGCCTGAGGACTACGACCATAGTGTCGCAGAGGCAAAACACTTAATGACCGAATCAGACGTGGACAAGGTTTGTCGATCGAGTCGCACACAACCTCCCCACCGAAAAAACCCATCACATAAACACACCACCCTTTAGCACATTGCATGCTTCGTAGTTGCAGCTTCTGTCACTCTCTGTTATTTAACCTTTAACCTTTGTAGGTGACATGTGGCGTGATATGGATAAGGGTGAGAAGGAGCCGGAATGGGTGACGAGTGAGCGCGAACAGTATAATGACTATCGCGATAAAAACAAAGATGGGTATTTGGACAACGACGAAGTGAGAGAATGGATTCTCCCTCAAAATTACGATCATTCGGATGCCGAATCGAAACATCTCATCCATGAGGCCGACGTTAACAAGGTTTGTAGCCTCGCGAGAGTTGCCTTCCTTTGGCATGACGGTCATCTTTAGTTTTTGAAAAGTCTTTCTTGGAAGTGGTTTTCCTTTGTTGTGTTTTTACAGAAAAGCTTTTCATTCATTGTAGTTTTAAAGATGGTGGACTCTTTGGAAATCATAGACGTTTTCTTTTGTGTGTTTATGATTTTAGTTTTGGTTCTGATTTGCTTTCAATCAATTTATTGCTTTGACTTTGAGACCTTTTCTTATTGTTTCATTGAATTTGAATAATGCTTGTTTCTTCTTTCTGCTGTTTAAATTGGGTAATTGTATTTCAAATCTTTTTATATGATAAGTTGTGTTTGATGATATTTTGTAGATCTGGGTTCTGTTCTGTTCTGTTCTTCTGAATGATGATGCCAATGGTACAAGAATCACAACACCTTGATATGTATCGAGAGTTGTTCAGTTATTGCAACACTACATTCGTTCTGTGAAACGCATGTTGAGTAACAACTCCCATAGCGCAACAATCATTTCGGAAATGTATATGGAGTTACATTTCTCATAGTGCTATCGTTTTGTGAAACGAACATGAAATTGTGACTCAAAGTGTTTTGTGAAACATTTGGAGTTATGGCCCTTGTAGGGCTACGATCTTTTTCTGAAATGATGCATTTCCACCCTCGTAGCGCTTCGATCGTTTTGGAGTATCGTTTCTCGAAGCGTCCATATCCACTAAGAGGCCATAGCGCTCTCTTAACCCTCTCCCTGCTGGATTGGGCACAGACACAACTCTTTTGGGCATCTCCAGTTGCCTTCAGCATGGAGAGGGTTAAGTGTCCGTTTGCCATGTATAAGAGTTCGCTACGACAGTGCTTACAGTCTCATAGGGCTTCGAGAAACTATGCCCATAACCCAGGGGTGCGTTCAAGATGCGTTATTTTTCTCTACATTTCTCTACGCTACTTTTTTTAAAGTAGTGGCTCGCTGAACGATTTAGTAGTGAAATAGCAGGAACTCAATTTGCGCATGCGTGCAGTCCATTCACGTCATGCTTTGGGATTTCCTACTACTTCCTACAAAACACTATGGGCTCAAAAGCCGAAGTAAAAAGTAGCACTACGTAGTATTACATGTGTTGGCTGAACGGCTATTGTAGCACTTCATAGTACTTCGTAGAGAAATGTAGCGTGTCTTGAATGCGCCTCAGATAAACTAATGTAGTTCATACTTGTCTTAGCCGAACACCAACCAGTCCTACAAGGATTTTCCAGATATATTTCTACTTTTTACGTGGCTTTGGAAAACGGATTACTTGCATCTGCTCACCCCTCTCTTTAGCAATCCACTTGTCATACTTCACATTCCCAGTTATTCTTATTATTTGGAGCTTTCTACCTTTCCTCGTGTTAAATGCTTGCTTCTTTTAGTTGTCTGCATATCACTTAAGTTTCTTTTTCCATTTTATCGCTTTATTTCACCTATATTTTATATATTTTTCACTTTCATTCTATGTTATCATTTTAATAATCATATGTATACCGTATAGCAAGTAAGTTGTCCCACGTAGAAATGTACATATTATTTATATATAGACAATTAATATAATATTAATTAAATATTATGCACATAATTCAGTTTTACTGTATCATATTGAACTAGGATTGTTGATAAAGTGTGAATTACAAAATGAATTGCTGTTTCATATTAAATACTAGTATTTGTTTAAGTTTAGTTATGTCTTGCTTTCAGTTAAATTCAATTTCTACACAAATAATACTAATTCTTTTGTTATGATTCCCAACTTGGACAAGGATGCAGATGGGGAAGGTCCTTTAATTGACTTGTCAGCAATAAACAACTTTGTTTTAAACATATTTTGACTACATTTTCTGTATTTGGCTCTCGTCGCAAATGGGTGAAAGATTCCCCCAGCGACTTTAAATTCAATACCGTAATCACTCACCCACTCACTGTATTTGGCTTAGCCAAACTTAATCAAATCTATGTCTAAACCAGCATCCAGTATCGAAAACAGTTAAAATCAGGGGTTAATACTAGCACTAGTCCTGTAGCCAAACCCCAAATGCCCAATGCTAAAGGTATCCTAAGGACTAGTAGAAATTTTGAATTCATTAGGCTTCTACTATATGTTATCATTATCAGGACTAGTACTCGAAAATGTTAGTATTAACCGCTGAAAATATGTCACAAAGTTATTGTTCTGGACCCCGTTGCACAACACTCTATTGTGACGTCAACAATTTGCATTGTGGCGGGAGCCCAGTTACAACTATTGTAACGCTACAAGAGCGTCGTGCTGACTAAAGTAAATGTTATAAACTAAGCTGTTCATTGGATACCGCCCCAAGGGTATAAATTAACACTAGCCCACTAGCACAGGGCTGCATATCACGAAAGGGGTGTATATTTACACCGGACGTAAACGGTGTAATACAATCGATGTAAATGACCTAATGCAGGCAAATCGCGTCGTTTACCTCCGGCGTAAATGTACACCTTTCGTGAATCGTGGCCCTGGCCATTTCTGCCAGTGACGGTGTGACGTAAAGCATTAGTACAATCATTATATCGCTGGTCAGAGACACTCCCTGTTCTTTTGTTGTGGTTGTCGGGGAAAGTAATCATGTGATAATATTTCTATGGTTTTTATTTTCAGGACGGACATCTGACCAAAGAGGAAATCCTGGATAAGTACGACTTGTTCGTAGGCAGTCAAGCGACAGACTTTGGCGAAGCTTTGACACGCCATGATGAATTTTAAAGCTTGGTCCCCCTTAGGTGAATTTTCCCGAGTTTCAAGTTAAGTTATCCGTGCAGACGATCAAGATTGGAGGAAGGACACGCTGACTGAAGTCAAGGAAAAATGTGATAATTTCAACCCGTTCCACGAACAACTGTCAAGTAAAAGTTATTCAAAGTGCCATTGGAAACTCAAATTAGAGAGAGATATTTGAAGACAAGACGAGATTAGGGAGTGCATCAGTTTAGTTGAGGTTGATTTTGTGTGCTAGTTTTTTTAATTAAGGTTGACCGTGTTTTAAGATTACGAAACATTTTGAGTACGATTTGATGCTCAAGCTCAAATTTTATGAGGATTGTGAGCATGAGCTTGTCCTAAAATAAAAGTTGCGTAATCTTGGAGCCTGATAACAGGGCAGATGTCAAAAGAATTTTTCAAAGCAATAATTTGCACATTGAAAATGATAGAATTTCAAAAATTGCATATCTCAAAAGGAGAAGATTTTATTTTAGTGAATTTTATCATTGTTGTAGTTTTGCATGTATTGATGCAAACTAGCGATTTATTATATGTTAAAGTTTTGGAGTGTGTCGTAGAACTGTTTGTTGTTTCCACCTGTGTTCCACAATTCTTTCCCACCCTCTCTTTGAAATCAAATTTCCAAGTGGTCCATCTTTGATGTAACTAACAACTCTCACGTCAAATGTAAATTATAAATGATCACTGTATATACATTAATATGTTGTACCATTACCACATGATGTTAATTCTTGCATTCTCAATACTTATACTTTCTTTTTCAAGTTGCAGCACCGTTCATTATACTACCTTCCCAAGAGTTGTTACCTTTAGAGTGATCTCCCCTTCACTGGAGTATATTTACTCTATATCCTATTTATACCTACGAATAGTCCCTATCCCACCTCCCCTCCTGTTATGTATATCGATGAGAGCGAGAGGATATTAAACTATAGTGTTTATTGAATGCATGCGCAAAGAAATTGCATCGAGGTATATATTTCACTGCTGATTATTCAGTAGGCATTTGAAAAGTTGAGTAACAGTTTCTTGATACCTGTGCCATAACATGCCTTCTATTAGTGTAGTTCTTTCTTATGTAGTGCTTTATATGAACGATTTCTAGCAAAAACCTCAGAATCATACCTTGGCCTTTTACTTAATTGTGAACCTATGTAGATTTCTATATAATGATCGTCGCAAATGGGTGAAAGATTCCCGCAGCAACGTTACACTCCATATTCACTCACTCATTATATAATGAAGGAATCTATGGCAATACTATATACGTGCACAAGGATTTTTAGTTTGTTTTGTTGGATATACTTTTCCCTCCAGTTGTTTGTTAGTCAAAACCATTTCAGCCAAAGAGCAAGGAAATTACTATTAAATCCATCTTTTATCCAACCTAGGAGTTGGATCTAAGACTCAAATTCACATTTCTTGTGCTGCTAGATTTGTATAATTTTAAGGCTTTTTTGTTGTTGTTGTCAAGCATTATTTTATGGTAGAAATGCCGAAAACCTTGTCATATGGTGCCAAGATGTGGCACCAATTATGTCACGTGGTGCCAATGACATTGTCACGTGGTGCTGACGCCATTGTCATGTGGCAGTGATGTTATTGTGTGGTGGCAGTGACATTGTCATGTGGTACCATTGACCTTATGTGGTTTGGTGCACAACTTGCAATCTGTGTTCTAGTCAGTTGTCTCATATATTAACACGACTAACCATCTCCCTGCTGGATTAGGCACAGAAACTGCTCCTTGGGGCATCTCCGGTTGCCTGCAGCAGTGAGAGGGTTATATTAATTGAATGATTCTGTATGGCAAGCAATTTATTCGTACAATTGGTAGCATTGACATAAGGTGTCTAGTTTCTCATTGTGAGTCCCAAATTGGTTAAACTTTATTGATGTCTATTTAGATACTTACTTTTATTGCATTGACACTGAAAGAGGTGCTTCTCATTAGTCGGTTGCCTCAGGAAAACAATACTCACTGTTTGTTGCTTCATTGTGTATAGGCTTGCTCATGTTCGCTTTGGCTTTCTTGCACTTGATGCATCACTACATGTCAATTTGGTGACATTTACGAAAACGTGTAAATTTGGGCTGCATTTTAACTTGTCTGTGTGCAAGTTTTAGCACTGCTTTTTCTTTTTGTGGATGTCCATGCATGAAAGTTCAGGAATTATGGTTAGTGTTGTTAATATTAAGTTTTGTTATTACTTGTAAATGATGCCGTTTATATGCTTTTTGAGATTAATTAAAATTTTAGTTGATTTCCTTAATACATTAGTATTAAAATAATATGTTTTATTTTATGGTTTATTGGGCATTGGCATTTTAAAAAAGAAATATCATTTTATGTTGCTACTAAGCATACCAGTACACACGATTTCACCCATTAGCGTATTCCAATATTTTAACAAATTTCATTCCACCTTGAAATACAAGTCGTATTTGCTTTGGTATTTCGTTACCCTGGCTTGTCCTTATTGTGTCAATGTTAATTCAGCCAAAAATTGAGCTTGTCATTTACAGTGCTTTTAATGTTGCATCCAATATATTATAGAACATTAGATTTAAATATACTCTGTTATTCACTTTAATTTCAATACATGTATTCCCATACTCTGTATGTCATGTATTATTCAGTGACTATAAATAACAACTCTTTGCCTTACAAGCAGAAATGTATCCAAAGGTTCCAATGAAATCATTTGTAATTAAAATAATGAATATTTTTTAATTGAAATGTTTGTAAAGTCTTCCTGTGTACCCAGTGATCTTATGTTGTACGTTTGCTTTGAATTATTACTATATCCATAGAGACTAAATGTTGAGTAGAATTATACTGTATCCATAGTCTATGTTAGAGCCGAAATCATGCCTACCATCTTCGTTCCAATAATCTTTAACATTTTGCAACTTTCTCTGTTGGCATATTTTGCAACTTCCTCTCAGTTGTCGAACTTCATGCTAGATCTAGATGGAGAAATTTAGTAGGAGAAATCTGGGTATTTTTCTACAGAAAGATCATAGGTCTACGAGATACAAACCTACTATACATACATAGAAGTTACGACTCGCTTTATGTCACGGAACAATTGTAGTACTACACAAGACATATTACTCCTATACACAAGTAATGAGTACACAGCTCTTGGAGCACTACAATTGTTTTGTTGAACAGCCCAGTTTCATAAATTCTAAGAGTGGTGCCATCTTGCAAGGCAACGTCAAAACCAGATGCACGTGCAATTAGTCATATTCAGGGCTCTAGACTTAACATATGCCCAACGTACAGGTGCAAGTTAAGTTGCACTGCGGGCAACCTGTTTTTGAACATAAAGCCTTTGCAACAAGCCCTCGATCAAATAACTCAAAACGTTAGTCTGGAGCACTGAGTATTCTAAAAGCAGAATTCTTCCCACTGTTCTTTTTGTGGTCTTCTCTTCCTGGAAGATATGTAACTTCCAAATATTCAGTGGAAAACCAGCATCCTCTTCCAGAAGGGTCTTCCCGTAGGAATAAGCCAAACTCTACACCGCTCTGGGTATGACGTGTGAAATGTAAGGAGTTTTGGAAGGAGGATGGTTTACGACCATATCAAAGTTACTAGCATCCTGTATGCTTGCTTATTGTCACCCATTGTACATTGCATTCTGATGACTAAATGTCATGTTTTGTAAGAATAAAATTGTATGTTTTCAAAATTTGATTTTCCTGTTGTGATTTCAACACAAAGCAATTGTAGTAAGATGTAATAACAACGTTAACGTGAACAAAATTTGGTTTCTACGTCGAGTTGGGATTTCAACATGATGGACTGCCAAAAAAAATTGGATTGACATTTACTGTGGTTATTATTCAATATTGGAGAACAAATTTGTACCTGAGTTTAAAAGTGGGCACTATCCTATGATTAAGTACATGTATGTGTTTTCGAGTTTTAGAGCCATTCTGAAACTTATTTGGCACATGTCATGGCTCGTCAGTTGAAAAGAGGAGACGAACACCTACAAGACCTGGTCCTATGTTTCATGTTAACAGTAACGCCAATTATTAAAATTTGCTCTGCTAGCGTATGAATTTTTCTCGGGCATCTTTAGACATCACCAACAGAAAGAAGGTTGAACAATTGCATGTAGGATTTATCGTGGTGTACTGGAATTTTTCTATATAATTTTTTTTAATGTTTTTGGAATAAATGCAATTTCAACAGCAATACAATTATAAATAATACAGCTGAATGTGAAAATGTAAAAAAATATTATTTTTTATTCATATTGAATGATTACTATAAAAAAAAATCCTTCAATAAGAACTAATATACTACCAGTATATACTCTACAGAATTAATTAAGGGCCATTAGCCTTTTTGGATATATAAATTCAGCTTAATTTTATTATAATACCGGTAACAGAATTCTCAAACATCTACAGAATCTAAGTACTGTACTCAAGAATGCACACATTGGAAGAATAATGTAATGGGATTTCTCAAGCAAGGTTCTGTAACTTGGTCGAAAGATTCCCCACATCTGACCCTTAAGTTATTTTGTTGTGCATATAAGGGATGTACTGGGAATGCATTGTAGAGGATGTTGTGCAGTCTGAAGACAGAATTAGTCCTATGAGAGGAAATACAACGACCTTTGACCGATGACCTTCAACAGATATAGCTCTGGTTCAGAGGAGACCGCTCAGATTCCAGCAGTAGTGATAACGATAATGGAAGACCGGTCAGTGTCCGCTACAACTGGCGCACCTGGCTGCATATCTTGTTCAACCCAAGCATATATACTAATGACCTAATGGTATTCAAATAATTTTGGGAATTATTTTTTTTTAATAATTTTTTTTTAACCCTCTTCATGCTGTAGGCAACCATAGATTCCCTAAAGAGCAATGACCTTGCCTAATCCAGAAGGTGAAGGGTTAAATAACACTTCTTTTTCTTTGACATACCTTATAAGAGGTTAATGTTTTCATTAACAAATACAAAAGAATAATGAAATGCATAATTTGATATTGGCCCTTTAATACATATAATCCACATTAAAAAATAATTTACATGATCATTCACAATATACAGATTGACAGACATAAATATACAGATTGACAGACGTACATGGATGGCATGGATTTCAAGAGATCATTGTTATAGTAGATTTGTAGCTGGATATAACATGGAATACTTAGAGGGAAGGGAGGGATATAAGAGTAGATATATTTGGAGAGAGGAGAGAGATAAATGATACTGGGGAAAGATCGATAGAAGAGGAGAAATATTGGGTGGATGAAACAGAAAATAGGAGATGAGGGAAGGACAGAAGATATATTTGGCAAGAGGAGGAAGATAAAATTATATTGGGAAAGATTGATAGAAGGGAGGAAAAATATATTGAGCGGATGAAATGGAAAATTAGAGCGAGTGAGGGATAGAAAGAAGATATATTTGGTGAGGGGAAGGAGATAAAATGATACACATGGAAAGATTGAAAGAAGATAAGAGAAATATATTGGAAAGATTGATAGAAGAGAGGAGAAATATATTGGAAGGATGAAACATGAGGTGGAGGGAGGGATAGAAAGAAGATATCTTGAGAGGCATAAAAATAATTTCCGAGCAGGGGAGTGGGGCCAAAGAGTTGAAAGGAAAAAGAACTGCAGAAACAGACAGAAAATTATGCAGAGAGAAAGAAAGAGCAAGAGGGAATGGTCAACATCCAGTGGTCACTAAGCTCTATGACCAGCGTCCAGATGCATGACGCTCTTGTAGTACTACAATAGTCGTAAATCCAATTGTGGACTTATCTACGATTTGATTTGTGTTGCACAAAGCTCTTGTAGGCTCTCGGAACAAGACAGCTCTGTAACTATTGTAACGGCAGTTGAAAGTCCCTGCAACTATTGTAACAGCAGTTGAAAGTCCCTGCAACTATTGTAACAGCAGTTGCAAGTCCCTGCAACTATTGTAACGGCAGTTGTAAGTCCCTGCAACTATTGTAACGACAGTTGCAAGTCCCTGCAACTGTTGAAGCCTACAAGAGTTCATCATGCATCCGGAACTGGCATTCTTACCATCATCATGCTTTCATGCAGGCGTGGCAAATGTTCTGCAGATCCGAAGAAATCCACAGATTTATTTGTTCATGGGTATATTTATTTGCCCTGGAAGTTGCTTTGGGACCTTCAACCCAGGCTTTTTTTCCACAAAAATCACAATGATGTGTTAACATGCCAGTATATGAGAACTTTGTCAAACCAGCCACGATGAATAGTTACGCATTGTACAAAATGTTTGACATTTCCAAGTCCCAACATTAATACTTAATATATTTCAAACCAGATGACGCTGAATAAAAAGAAAATTGTCCCGATTTCTACCCATCTGATTGATGTGGATGAAATAATAATATCCTTCATGAACATTTATGAACTCTGGGATCTTGTTTGACAAAACTGTCATTGCAATAAGAGAGTCGTATCTCCTATGAGTAAACACAGTTATAGCAGTTTAATCGCTCTGTCAAAAGTGACACAGGTCATATAAATGTGACACCGGTCATATAAATGTGACACATGTCATATAAATGCCAATCTAATTAAAATTAGATACAAAAGTTTCACTTCCAAGATATATGGACATTCGCTCAATAACAATCTAACATAATCCCATTGTGAGTTGCGTCAGCACGACCTTTGACCTTAACCAACCACATGCTCACTTCAACTATCTCAGCGGGTAGGTAACTCGTATGCACAGTTGAACATGTTTCTCGGTGTACAGAGCTTTTAGGGTGAGTGGGTGTGGCATCAATGTTCACGGAAGTTACATTTCTGACACGATATTGATAGGATGGTCTGTCAGTATCAGTCAGTGCTCGCAGGTTTACTGCAACATTCAGTGCTACGGATGTTGCTGGTTTCCTCCTGCCGTAAACTGACAAGTCGTGATATAAATCAATTACAGTGTCCCCTCGATATAACGCTGAATTTGGGGTCCATGACATACCCCCAGCCTTATAGTACCAGCCTTAT
>JAUTBQ010014571.1:0-19316 GCA_032361185.1 Lepetodrilus ovalis
TATCTATCTATCTATCTATCTATCTATCTATCTATCTATCTATCTATCTATCTATCTATCTATCTATCTATCTATCTCTATCTCTATCTCTATCTTTTGTTTCTTGTAGTAGTTATACAGTTTAACGTCGCTGTGGGAATCTTTCACACCCATTTGCAATTATTTTCTTATAGAGGTGGTTGTCTATGATTGAGACATACCCGCTGCGATGTAAAGCACTATTTCATTCATCATTCTTATAGAGGTGCATTTCATGGCTGTCATTTTGAAATTATTGTTGATTTAATAGCTTCCTGTTATCTATGTTTACTTACTTGTCAAGGGGAAAAAAATAATTTTAGAGCAGAGATGTGATAGATGAAAAGTAAATCGAAAGTAAAAGAAATAGAAAGCTCTCACTTGCTTTGAAATTGAATTACATTTGACTGCTGAGATACACATGTACTTGATTTCAAATTGATTGCAACAACAAAAAATGCCAACTTCGTGTATTCTATATTTTTCACAAGACAGAAAAAAAGTCTTTGGGCAGAGATTTTTCTGGAGGAAAATAAACCTAGATAAATAAATGGAAGTGAAATTATACTTGTACTCATTTCAAGTGAAAATATTTGTGTTCTGCTCATCCAGGACAATTTTCCGCAGATCTGTGATTTTTATATGGCTTCTAGACCACAGGCTTGTTTTCCCCTGAAATCACACTTATCTATTGCCATCTATATTTGGAAATACAAGCGAAAAAGCACCTATGTATTTACCCCTTGGCCTGCTATATCAATATATCAAGCATAGGTATCCAACAAGTTTGAAATGTATTGCAAAACGCAGATAAAACTTAGATGTAACAGGTCGATACGCATATGTATGCTAATGCATCTGCATCTTATGTCTCTAAACGCAAACACATGCACCCGTGTACACCAGGCTTAAGTTATTTCCAGTTTATCTATGGGATTTATTAGGAGAGGCTGACTTCCCCATCCCTTTGACTATACAGTGGCTTATGCTTCCTACATCACCTGCTTACCTCATTACGAAACACGATTTGACTGACAGCAAAGCTAACAATAATTGTAAACTGTCTATCATTCAGGAGAAAATAGAACCGTACCTTCGTTCACTGCACACTCACTACAGATCAGGAGGTGTTTAATGAAACTATTTTCATAGCTGGATGGTATATGATGGTAAAAGACTTTGACGGAATGCATTAACACAGATTATATAAGTTATAGGACTAGTGGTATGATGTTATTGTACAAGTGCCGATGATATGGTTTCGTGTTGCATAGAAATTGTGCTTGTTTAGTTACTGATCTGTGTATGTGTATGTTCTAATATTGTACAGTATTGAATATCAACATTCATGCATTATATTATTTATTTTAATTTTACTATCTTATTACAGTAGTTATTTTACAATTCTTTCGGGCAGATAGGTGGATGTAGATGAGCAGAAGAAAAAGAAAAGAAAAAAATAGAGAGAGAGAGATTTGTTCCGAGCAACAAGTTTATGTCAATATTAGTACATTCAGTCAGCATTTTCTGATAGAAAGAAACTAGGAACATTTTGGAGAACAAAATGGTAATTGCTCCTTTTTGCCTTAGACTTGAAAACTTTGAAATCAATGCTGATGAACATAAAGAATTGTTTGCATTTCTTTTGTTTTGACACTTATTTGACAATGTCAATGACAATGATTGTCAAGACAGGACAGAATTTCATGCATCATTCCCATGTTGCCAAGCTTGTTAACCAAATTAGAAAGATACATCATTCAGACTCTGGTTCGAGCATAATCATTCAACAGTTATTTTACAGGAATTAAGTCAAGTACACATGTTCCAAGATAATTACTTTTATCCCCACTCGTCAGACTCTAGTCTAATACATTAGTCGTTGTTACGATAGACTTATTTTATATACTTCAGTTCTTGCACAAGCTACAATTCTGCACAAGTTATCTTAAATTTAAATTCTGGACATAATTTATGTGTTTTACATTATTTAATAGGTTCTGTGACAAGCAAAGAATAATATTTGGGTTTATAGTCTATCCATCTCGATAAAGTCCCAGTTCTGTGTTCTTTTCACTGTGGTTATATACAACATGTTTGTGTCGTAACCAATGATAGCCTCATGGTATTGACTAACTATCCTCCTTAACCCATAACATTATTATTAATCATATTTAACCATGCTCTATATGTCAAAATATTGGACTTGTAAATTACTAGATTTTTATGACAATGTCCAAAGGTTGTGTGTGAAAATAACATACTGAGTTTTTATACAGGTTGGTATTATTATTTTAAGTCATGCTAGAGTGTATTGAATGTAAGGAGTTTCAGTGCATTTCCGATCCTTAAAATAGACAATATATATGCTTAAAAAAGTTGATGACATGCCGTTTTGACCATAGTGGGCATGTCAAGGGCTGTGTAAAAAAAAAATTAATCACATGAAAACCAACAATCTATATTCCATTCTACTCATTACAGTGTTCAACATAAAATAAAATAAATAGGGAGTCATTTTCCATAGGCCCAATGTTAATTGTGGTAAAAGCTGTAATTTTCAGGTCACACAGATACTTCAACATTGCAGATTTATCAAATGACCCCCAGGACCCCCTCTATTTCGATCACTGCATTATGAATACCTCTGTTAATTTTCAGTTGCATGGTGTCAGGTTAACTACCTAAACACTGATGACAGCAAGCAATTTTTTTGTCCTACAGATGCATTGGAAGAAGAATGTAACTTAAGATTCCACAAGCAGAGTTCTCGAAATTGGTCCCCATAACATACCTACTTGCCCTTAATTTATTTTGTTGAGTATATATTCTATAGCCACTCCACCAATGAGATTCTGTTACAAGTATCACTTGTTATCATGGGTATTAAAACAAGGTAAATGTAGCCAATGAAAATGCTCACTTATCTCAAGTCAAACAATTTTGAACATTGACTTGGAGATAAAATTAATACGCAGACATCGAAAAAAACAATGATCCACTGTACACATAGAACCTCTGCCATTGTTCTGTCCAGAAATATAATCTGACAATTATACAATTCATATCTTGTATTTATATACATTTTCCTAATGACGTAATATTACATGTTATGTTTGTGAAAGATTCTAGAAAGCGACTATTAACCCCATTACAAAAACAAACAAAAAAGTAAAAAAATATATATTACATGTAATGTTAGGCCATGTGCCAGACTCGAGTCCTATATGTCTGATAATACCACTGACAATAATACCATTCATACCTTGTATTTAGAAACATTTCCTACAAGTAGTGTTATGGCATATGCCAGCCTAGACTTCTATGCCTACCAACCAACATCAGGGTCAGGAAAACTTAAAACTTGAAGAGATTTAAAATATGAGACTATCTGTTTGTGTCAGCCTGTCGGTATAAACATGGTACGATGAAATGGGCAGTTTGTGTACAGAAGCTTGTGGACAGTGCTTGTGGGTAGTGTCTGGCAGGTTCCTTGTGATGGCTTTAATTGCTATTTATCATTTGCCACAAGTCGGCAAACCTGCTAATGTAGGAGAAGTTACCAAAATAACCTTGCAGCTAGAAGCCAGACATCTCATTTAGAACTGTGCTGCCTTCTGCCAAATGTGTGGCTTCTGTACTTTAGTTGTGTGTAACGACTACGTATGTACCATCGTAGGTACCATAATTCACCTATTAATTCGAACAGGAGGGAACAAAATTGAAAAAATTGAAAATGGTCTGTGTTCGTATAAATCGAGACACCAAAATAAATATATATCTAACCCTATAAATAAATATTAAAAATGATAAAAATAAATAGAAATTAAAAAAATATATTTTTAATTGTCATGTTCTTATATTTACGAAACATAATATTTTCGCCGATTAATTTAGGTTTTCAAATTAATAGGGGTTCTAATTAATAGGTGAATTACTAGTATGCTATGTGTGTGCCAATGATTCATAGGCAGTGTTCAAAATAGAAAGGGTCCTGGGACCATTTTAAAATCTGCAATGTTAAAGGTATCTGTGAAATCCCTTAAAAAATATAGATTTTACCACCATTGGCATTGGGCCTATATGGAGAATTAATCCCATATTATATTTTACACTGGTAGATGTGTACGTACCATCGTTACGTGTGAGGTATGTATGTACTATCACAGGTATCTATGTACTATCACAGGTATTGCCTGGGAAATGATAACCTTCTAGCGCCTTGTAATGCAGCTTGGGTTGTATATTCCCCAGGGAGTTGAGAAGGAAAAATGAGAGCATGCTGATTTATTGACTGCGGTAGTGTAGTGTTATAAGCATGTTTTTGAGTGTGGATTTTGTGTAATGTAAATGTGCACATTAGTAGTAGTAGTAGTGTTATTATGGGAGCAATAATGTTTTCCAGCAATCTGTGTTTGAACAGAAATAATCAAAGGTAAAGTTCAATGAATATTTAATTAATATAGAGGTACATGTACATGAACATAAGTCTTGTATTTGATGTAAAGAAGGAAAAAAATAGGGTTGAACTCATTTGGATCAGAATATCAGGTGTTGACTAATTAATTAGTAAATTATTTTTATCTTGACATATTTGGGTTTTTTTTCTCAAAATTAATTCCTAAATTACTATTTTTGGGAAGTTGCCAATAATATTTGGGTTTCTGAGTCAATAAGATCATATTCTCTTCTGTTTCCTTTTAAAATTAATGGTTTCTACTATTTTTTCTATGCAATTGAGGTTTTCATACTTGTAAAATTTGTTACAAGAAAATGCCTGAAATTCAATCTTCGCACGATGAAAGGTGAAGTTGAGAATATGATAAAATTAGCCTTCTATGAATCATTAGATGTGTCTACAGTAAATTATCCTCTCACGTGCAATCTTATAATGCTGGTGGTAACCTATAGATCTGGACGAAGTGAAAAAGAAGTGTCCAATTTTATTAAAATAATATTTTCCATTTAGGGTTTAGTCCCATTTAACCCTCTCCCTGCTGCAGGCAACTGAAGTGTCTGTTTCTAATCCAACAGGGAGAGGGTTAGGACAGTGAGGTTATGACACCTTTTAACAGGTCGTGTCACTTGTCCCATTTAAAACGGTTGGTTTTCCCGTATGTCTCATTTAAGAAAGGGAGGGGACACACCTCCTAATTGATGGGTTCAACCTCATGATTGATATGGGACAGCTCATAATTGGCCAGTGTGTGCTAGTACTAACTAAATCAACCACTGATTGGCGGCGATTTGGTTGTTGTTTAAACATATTGTATACGTCAGAAGGATTGGAAAAACATTGTCTAACTTACTAAATCTGCTCCTGTGTACAGAACCCCCATTTATCCGGACTTCGGATAACCGGTTCCCTCACTATCTGCACGGTTTTTACTGGGATCCATATATCAGTTTTCCTATGTAAAATGACTCGGACATCCGAAAATTCAGTTATTCGCACAATTTTACTGGGAATGCAACCATCCGGATAAACAGGGGTCAACTGTATTTACATAAAGTAGTAAAATAATAAAGAAATATTTACAAGACTATATACATGATGCAAAATTATGGAAATATTTACATGTGTATAAGATATTTGTGTGAGTCATGTGATTGTTGGTTGGGTATACTGGAAAATGACAAATGCATTTATAGAATTAATGATTTTTATTACAATTTAGATGCCATTGCGAGCACAATAATAGAGTTCATTCAACACGTTCAACAAGTTCATACTGGGAATGCACCAGTGATGAGCCTGTAACAGAAAGTTCATACTAGGAATATACCACTGAGGGAGTACCAGAAGCATATGACCATAACAAGATTAACCTTCACTTCGCACATCTTAATTACTTTTAATCAGCCGTACTCTCTAATCTTAACGCATCATTATTGGCCTTAATCGGTCACGCGGTATATCCCATTTAAGAAGGTTGATTTTCCATATGTCCCATTCCAGAGATTATGACACCTTCAAGCATGTACGATTTTGAATTTGTCTTAAATGATATAGTGGACTAGTGGAAGTTGAGTAAGTAAGACTTTTACAGTTGACTTGATCATCTGACCTTGATGATAGCCTATCTCTGATATAATCTGAATGATAATTTATGATGTAGAGAGGGTTGGTGTTGGGAAGGGAGAAGATGTAATGAAAGAATTACTTCAATGTAGCACAGTATCATGTTAATCCAATTAGCAATTATAGATTAAAAACATGTTTTCAAGCAGATAATAATCCAGGCAAATGTCATACAATGTAGATCTATGTAGAGCCATAACTAACAAACGTTCCGATTTACTCATGCTGAAATGCCTTCATTGCGTTTGTTGATATTACCATGGTGATCAGGAAGGGGTTGAAATGCCTTCATTGCGTTTGTTGATATTACCATGGCGATCAAGAAGAGGGTTGTACCACAGTTACAGTAGCCTGAGTGTGCGAGGTTAGAGTTCATGGTATAGAGGTCAATAGTTCAAGGTATATAGCACGTATGTTTATTATTTCTCATCTATATACCATCATTGTTCATTTATGCCACAGCTTCTCAGGGTTTGATTTAGATATTTCTGCCAAATGGCTCTCACAAGATGTTGGTTGTTAAGAGTCATGATAAACAAACATCTAGCTCTAGATAAAATTAAAGGAACATTTCCATAAAGGTATCCTGACAGACTTGTCTAACTGTACATTTTTAAAGATATACTGTAATTACAGAAACACTAGTTTTAGTCAATGGGTTTCACAATGAATTCTGTTTCTGTATTGCAGCGACATATTGTTTAGTGGTGTTCTGATGATCGGTTGGTTATGACTTGTCACAAACTAATCCAACATGGCCGCTCTTGGTGTCAGTCTACAGGACTAAGATATAGGGATTTCTCAGCATTGCTGATGCACCTGATACATTAATTGTATGCACATAGGTTGGATTAGTACATGTACTTTAGCTTTCCAAAGTATTAAGACAATACAAATGAGGAAGTGCAGTTACTAACGTGGGCGAAATGTAGCCTACTTGTCAGTGTAACAGTTAATTGCGAGTGTTCTGAAACGTGACGGATGCTGTTGTTGTTGTGAGAGTTTGCGATACCGTTTCCTAGGACTTGACACTGAGATGATTATGATTATGTGTGCAATATGATTACGGAGTGATAAAGCTGTACAACCAAACATCTTCATTATCAATTTCAACATTGTCACAGGATGCTGCAGTAGTCATCAACGTACGTGACGCTTTCGATCACAGGGACTTGTAGAGCAGACTTAATAAATAATAAAAATAATAGAATATCCGTACGATTAATAATGCATAAGTTTGCATTCAGTTATTAAGAACATCCCAATTCTAAATTTCATCATATTTCTATACACTAATAATGACAGTAGTCTGTCTCACAGACCATGTTCTCAACCTAATACTCCTATTCCAAATATCTCCCATGGACAAAAGCAAGTCTAGATTTTCTGGGAAACAGAGGTTAAGAAATTTCAGAGGCTCAAAATTATGGTGATGATGTAGCCCATTTATATGATTCCTGGCCACCAAAAAAACGGTGCCCCCCAATGAGGCCAGATAGATCTATAGAGTGGTTACTGGCCAAAGGATTTAATTTTATTCAGGGAATGACAGTCTTGTGCTTTTAATGAAATAAACACCGTTAATGCTTTTTGGGGAGATTCTTTGAACATTACAAATAATTTTGGGATAACACTGACTAATCAATGACTTGGATAATTTACTGGGATTTTTTGTTGCTATTTTGTGTTCATGTTCATGAATAATTATTCATATTCACCACTAGTTTGTAACTCTAGTCTCTGGTGGGACTATACCATATAAGACATAAATAACATGAATACCAGGACACACAAACAAAATAATAAAAAGAAATTAAGAAATTTATTATTTACTGTTATATTTATGCTCGACCTAACCAATTATGCAACTAATGATTGATCGGTTGGGTCCATCCGATAATAACCAACAGTGTTCAAAATTACCGCTGGTCCAGCCATTTCTCCCAATGCATCTTGAGGGCCAGTAGAAATTCATGTTTTTTGTAAACATTTGTTATTTGTATCACTATTCGGGCCAGTAGATTTCCGGCCATTAAATTACGAATACTAGTAACCTATGATCAGTTATGAAATCCCAACCGATTCCCAACACTAATATTGTTACATTTATGTTTGTAAATGTGCTAGTATTACTATAATGAAATGATTTATTGAAGGTTTGTAGTATGTAAAACATAATCAATTATTCATTAATAGATGAGTATGTTTCTGTTATCTGTTTAAAAAAAAATATATTTTAAAGATAGCATTTCATGCTTTTATTAACTGCTACATCATAGTAAATGATCATTTTGTTATGAAAGTGCACCTTGCATAATGTAATTTGAAGGTTATCCAAGTCTTTTCATGTAAATTGAAGGTTACAATTTTGTTTCATGTTTTGAGTCGTGTTTATCCAATGTATTGTTCCATTGTATTACATTCACTGGAATTCCTTAAAGCTATACTGCAATTATCCATGGGTAATATAAAATTAATCAATCTGGGAGGTAGTATTACCAATCTCCTGTTGTCAGGGATGTCCAATGCTCATTTGTCATTATTTGTCACAATTTGTAATTCGAGCCAATCAATTAATTGTCTACGACAAGAAGACTTTGGATGAGAAAATTTTAGTCCCAGATTATGAAATTATCTCTGGCAGACAAGAAGACTCTTAACTATCAATAAGAAGAAAAAAAATCTAGTCCTAGATTATGAAATTATCTCTGCCGGCTTCACGAGATCACAAGAAACCTGAGAACATCCAGTGGGACTTCCCCATTTTTTTTTTATTCCAACCATTTCTTCAGGTGATTGCCTGAGATGCAATTAAAAGCTATTTTGGTTTCCGCCTCGCAAGAACTTTTAACAAGATAATGCAAACTGATATGTCATACCCGTACTCCCTGATTTTTGGCGTTGCCGTTTCAACAAAGATAAGTGCTTCTGGTCCGTTCTGGTGCAGTCTTCAGTGAGATGAGATTGCTGTGTATATGCTTGTTTTTACACGAGATACTTTCACCGCTGGCACTGAGATGTGTTTGCATACGGTGTCCAGGTTTGCAAAACGTGACTATCTCGTTATTGATAAAAGAACATGGATAAATGCTTGGGACAATTGATAAGTTTGGAGAGTACATGTAAATGTATAAGCATTGGTGTGGTCTGATTTATCATCATTCCTCCCTCTACTTCATCACATAAAACCGTTGTATTACAGTGTCCCCTCGATATAACGCTGAAATTGGGGTCCATGACATACCTCCTGTGTTATAGTACCCGCCTTGAACGATATTACAGGGAAATAACAAAAATGAAAATGGGATCCACGTCTGACCCCACCTTATATCCGGATCCACGTCTGACCCCACCTTGTATCCGAATCTGCGGTGCATCAGACCGTGTTATATCGAGGGATCACTGTATTATTTTTTTTATCTTAATTAATGTCAGAATTTTTACTAGCAGTCTATTCTTTAAAATCTTTGCTGGTAATCTGATTAAATTGGCTTTTTAATGGGAATGAACATTATTGGAAATATTTTGTTCATTATAGATCATGAATATCTTTTCATCACTATTTGTTTTCTCAAAACACTTTATTGATGTTGCTTTGTGCTACTCATTTTAAGATAAAATAGGGATATGGATAAAATAGGATAAGGCCGGGAACCAAGATGGGAATTAAACCTGTAACCATTCAGAGTGGGATGTGCTGCATCAAACCCTATTTTCTAAGTTGGTATAACTTGTGTCATATCATTTTCCATTGTGAATAAAATATGTTAAACTAAATCCAACCCTATTTCATCTTCAATAATCAAATTGAAATATGGCCCTGACATTACAAAACTTTCGGAATACGATTTCATGCTCAAACTCAAATTTTATCAAGGGATTTGTGAACAAAAATTGACCATGAGTTTGTACTCGAAATTTCAAGGCCTGATTTCAATTTGATTATTGGAGATGAAACAGGGCTGTAGGTAGCACGTCAGACTCTGAATGGTATAGGTTTGATTCCCATCTTGGTGCCAGGCCCCGAGATTATGAAACATTTTGAGTACGATTTCATACTCAGGCTCAGATTTAATATGAGGATTTCTGAGCAAAACGGAGAAGCATGAAATCGTACTCTGAGAAGTTTCGTAATCTCGGGGACAGGTATCTTGCAATGTAGTGACAGCAATATCTGTATACCCAGTTATTATTATTTTATTCTCTGTATCAAACATTTGAGCTACCATTGAATTTAGTTTGAGCACAATCTTTCAAATTTTATTGAATAATGGTTTGAGAACAAACGTTTTTGAGGTGCCATTGAATTTGGTTCCAAAACAATCTTTGAGATTTCATTGAATGAGAACAACCTTGTTTCAGGTATCATTGGATTTGGTTTGAGAACACTCATTTGAGATTTCATAGCATATAGGTGCACTGAGTCCGGAAACACTGTAAAAGACTGCGTAACCTTTGGGATCGTACACTCTCAGATCCTTGTTCAAATGATTCACTGCAAAAAACTCATCCTGCAGAACCTTGTATTGAAGTTATCACAAGGATGTTGATCGTAAAAATGGTTTTATGTAATGTTTACAGAGCTAACTTCAATATCCGGGTGTTAAAAAGCATCAACACGATTAAGCTTGTAGTCTCTCAATAAAGAGGCAACAACTCTCATGACAAGTATCACGTCCGTATATCCTGGTCCGTATCCCCACATCCCCACGTTGATGGGCCATTCCACCAGGAAACCAGTGGGTGGGTTGCCCACACCTAATCAGTGATACTATTTGTAGCAGGTTCCTTATCTGGCGGGCGTTCCCTATTAAACCATTAATATCCAGTCTCTGCCACGTTCAAAGGCATTTGAGTCGGGAATGGACATGTCCTTGGAAGTATGTACTTGATGTGCACCTGTAACTGTGATACAATTTATGGCTTTCAAATCTGGGATGGTAGGAATTAATATTTCAGATCTGTGGTTACTTAATTGGCCGTGGAAAGATTTACACCATTACATTGTTATTTATGTCGGGTTGAAGATACGTAAGAAGAAATTGGTTGTAAAATATTATGAGGAATTGAGGATGTCCTATTATTTTGTTCTGTTCTTTTTTCTTTTATTATTATTATTACTGTAGTAGTAGGAGGAGTAGTAGTACAAGTCGTGATGTTAATGAAAGATTCTAGAATGCGATTCTAAACCCCAATGCAAAAAAAAATAGTTGTAGTAGTATCGTATTATTATTATATATATTTTATGGATGTTGATTAATATTTGGGAGTAAAGCCAGTAGCAGTAATGCATTATGCTAGTACCAATTTAGGCATCACATTGTGAAAGCTGTAAGTTGTGTATTCAAACATTATTCCCAAGTCTTTTCTGCAGATGGAACTAGCCTGAAGTGTTTAAGAATTGAAAACTTTATATTTTAAGGTGTAGCAATTTACTATTTCGTCTCCCCATCCCTTCCTCCACCAATCCCTTCGCGTGCACACACACACACACACACACACACACACACGCAAACACACACACAAACACACACGCAAACACACACACAAACACACACACAACACACACATGCATGTACCCATACATTTCTATTTTAAAACACTTATTCATGATTTTTTGGGAAGGGCAATTTTACCAAATCAAGTTCAATTATTAACTTCCTCCTCACTATAGACATCTGAAGGTACCGTAGGAAACAGGTATTTCTATGATTAACCAACCCGGGATAAAAAAAAATCTCTTCACAATCGCAGTCACTGCCAAATTCCTTCGAAAATGCTACCACCAGAGTCTCTACCACACATAAACATTAACGTTTAGTCCCACAGGAAATGAGTGAATACGTGCCAATGGTCACCCATTCACACACAATGATTCCTCATCAGTACATTTGCTCAGACATAATCTCACACACTCTTCAGTTATAGACTTCTGTTAGTCACATTATCTCATAATCTTCCCGAGCGACGTTAGTCACATTATCTCAGATCTCCATAGCACTGCTCATCTACAGAATCTCAAAGCTCCATTTCTGAAGTTTTTGAAGCAGTTTTTGTCGTTTTTTCTTTTGTTTTCTTGCACTTCTTGGCGCAGTTAGCAGTAAACCTGTTTATTTTGAAACTTGTACAAAGAAGATATTTTTGTATGTGTCTGGCTTACTTTTTGTCGTGGCAGTTTACAAAAAAATATGCTGGGAAATCTTTTACCCATTTCAATTCTTGCTCTGATTGCGGTGTGGGAAATACATTAAAGTCTGAGAAACATTTCCAACCTTGGATAGACATTGAAAGTTAAGCAATAATCAATCTTTTGATTATCATTTTTAAGTCAAATGTTTGGGTTTACTGTTTTATTACATATTACATAGATTCAACCTGAACATGGTCGCCTATGGGTGAGATATTCCCGCTGCGACGTAAAGCAATAATTCAATCAATCAACCTGAACAATGTGTTGTAAGGATGCATTATGTGCATATTGATAAAGAAAATAAATAATAATAATAATTCATTATAAAACAATGCATTATTTTTTTATTTGTTTTGTAATGGGTTTTAAAGTTGCTTTCTAGAATCTTTAAATAACATCACGACTTATCAGTTTAGGGCAAGAGGAAACTGAGAAAATGTTGCAGTAAACATGCGAGCACCAGCTGGTACTGACAGGCCAAGAATGATAACTTTAGTGCCACCCTACAGACAGTGCATCCTATCAATATCGCGTCAGAAATTTAACTTTCTCGAACATTGATACTGGGCCCTCGGGGGCCGGATATGAACTATTAATATTATGATACCAACTACATTGTAATATACCTGTGCACTGTATTCTAACATTGGAACATATTAAGTGCAAGTCTTCAGTGTGATTGTACATTTTTATCCATAGAATATTTTCAAGATAGTATTGTCTTGATGTCATCTGTTTGTGTTGGATGAATGCTTAAGGTATATGTTGTATGAAGCTGTATAGCATGGGAGGAAAACCGGAAAAAAGGAGTGACTGGTACAGACAAACCAAGGCTGTAGACCAAAAGGATTCGAACTCAAACCTTCAATTTTGTAGTCTAGCATACTTCTACTCTAGCTAATGTGATACCAGTTGCCAAAAGATAATCAAACTCGAACCTTTGATTATAGACGTCCAACTCACTACTACTACTACTGCTGATGTGCTACCATGTTGTCAATATGGAATCAAACTCTAACCTTCAGTTGCTTTTTGGGTGCAATACTCCCGCTGTGACATAAACCAATAATTCATTCAAACAAACCATTTTTAATGCTCCTAATATAATACCATGTTACCAAAAGGGAATCTGAACTCAAACCCTCTATTTTTTTTGGTCTAGCCTAATTAATCTACTGCTGATTTCATACAGTGTCCCCTCGATATAATGCTGAAGTTATGGTCCATGACAAACCCCCCACCTTATAGTACCCACCTTATACGATAGTACAGGTAAATAACAAAAATAAAAATGGGATCACGTCCGAGTCCCTCCCGCCTTATATCCGAATCCATGGTGTACCAGACCGTGTTATATCGAGGGAACACTACCATGTTACCAAAAGGAATCGAACTGAAACCTTCAATATTTGTAGTCAAATTAATTTGTAGTACTGCTGATGTGATACTATGTTACCAATATGGAATCAAACTCAAACCTTTAATTTTTTAATTTAGCCAACATCCACTACTGCAGGTCACCAAAAGGGAATAAAACTTTAACCATCAAATTTTTAATCGGCCAACACACTACCACCGCATTTGGACAAAGAAATATAGCAGTCCATTTTACCTTTTCAGTCATCACCTGTTAAATATGAAGCCTTTATCCTTATTAAATATATGTAATATGATTATCACATTTATTTTGTTATTGCACTTGCTATATCCCTAAGTACGTGAAGCAAAATTTGATTTGATAATATCTGGGCTTATTTGTTTTTCCGCTGTATTAGCTAAATATCCTAACATTTTACTGTATCTATTTCGTCATATGTGTAGCAGGCATTAGAACAACCTTGGTGCTCGTCTGTCAAAACAAGCAGACAAGATAGAGGTAGAACTCTGCGAGCAAAGTGTATGGGGTTATTCAGTATTGCCGATTCAGTATCCAATGTCATTATTTAATGTCACAGTATGTCATAGATATTATGTCAGATGATAAATAAATTATGAAAATAGCAATGGAAATATCATCAGAAAAGAAATTACTAATGAGAATGTATGTCGAACCTTGTCGACGTTTTTTCTGACACTTACATCCCTCTCTAAATATTTCAACATTTCTTCATTCTGTTTGTAAACTGAAAATCTTTTTTTTTTTTTTTTTTGCTCTATGGTCTATGAGTACCTAAGTACTCGTTTCTGAGTATTCGAGTATTCAAGACTGGATGGGGTCAAGTAAAAGAAAACCTACTCCATTAAGTAGTCAAAACACCAGATGGCAAAGTCAGCGAGAGCATATCAACTACAACATTATACATAAAATTGGTTCTGCAAATGTGTACGTATTAGACTAGATGAAAATTAGTGCAAGGTTGTAAGGTTTTGATATTTCGATAAAGAAAAGTCCATGCCATATTTTTACTTGTTTTCATGAATAAAGTCAAATGAATCGGAAAGTATCAGTAATTAAATCAATGTAAATCTTTATTAGAAATTGTAAAAACATTTTTTAAATTGTATTTTACGATACCGTAGTATGGTCCCCATGGAGTTGAGAAGTCATTGCTCCATTGACAGATGTAATAATGTAGTGCTATACACATGCATTTTGGCATGGATTTGGCACAATGTAGTAGTAGTACAGTGTCCCCTTGATATAACACTTTTCGATACAGAGCGGATTCGGATATAAGGCTGGGTCAGATGTGGATCCCATTTTTATTTTTGTTATTTACCTGTACTATCACATAAGGCTGGTACTATAAGGCTGTCATGGACCCCAAATTCAGCATTATATCGAGGGGACACTGTAGTAGTAATATTATACACATGCATTTTGGCATAGATTTGGTGCAATATAAATATGCACATTATTATTATTATTGTAGTGTCGTGATGTTAGTGAAAGATTCTAGAAAGAGACTATAAACCCCATTATAAATTTTTTTAAATTAAAAAGTAGTTGTAGTAGTAGTAGTAGTATCTCATTATTGTTAAATTTCTGTTACCTGAGTATGATTCATGTTTTACCCTGTGAGTAATCGAATACACAACTCATGTCAGCCTAACTTGATAGTATATTACCTTTCTTGCTGCTTATTAACTGGCTATACCAAGAATGACAAAAACTGAGATTAATTCATCAGTGATATTAACCCTCTCCCTGCTGGATTATACACATATGTTCTTTAGGGCATCTCCGGTTGCATGCAGCAGGGAGAGCAACCTGAGATGCCCTAAAGAGCAGTATATGAATAAACAGCTCAATACCCCCAATTCAACATACAATCATCTAAGTTTATTATAGTAGAGAGAATGTTGCAAATGCTCACCTTAGTATGGTGAAGTATCTGTGAAACCTGATGAACTGCGGCTGCTTCATCAAGTACTGGTCGTAGGACAGGAAGTGGGGGATCTGGATGACCAGGAGGGTCAGGTCGGACACGGCCAGGGCGATGAGGAAGCAGTTGGTGGGCGACGTCATCTCCTTCCGGGTCAGTACCACCAGACTGAGGATGTTGCCCAGGATCCCGAAGCTGACGATCAGCGGGACCAGGACCTTGTCACAGACGAACTGGACCATCATGATGTATTCCGGCGGAATCGGTCGAGCCACGGGCTGCGAGGTCACATTCTCCATCATCCCAGCTCCGCCGACGGCCTCGGTGAACGGCGACAACGTCGTCGACGACATCGCGTCCAGCCACACTTGCTGCGCTGTTACGTTTGCCATCTGCTGCTCGACGGCGTTACGTGCTGATCATGGATATAGGACGATCTGGAACCGGTCCAAACCTAAGGAAGTTTCAACGTCTCAACAGATGCTTTATCTTTCAAGATTCACCCAGTACATACACCCGCCTTCTCGAATGAAATAAAATATTCCGAATGCTTCCAACGACCGACGACCGTAGAGGATTCACTGCCAGAATCCTAAATTAAGTTCAGAGTGTAATGTCAGACTATATTCCCTTCTCCTCGGTAGGAGTAGAGTTTTCTTCTTCCCCTGGTATCCTAATCTTCACAGACTCAGGTGGGGGAAGGAAGATTCGCCGAGTAGGAAATAGCACTGGAGTAGATGTAGCAGTGATGGTTTTCCTGGTGTGTTTCTGTAGGTGTATAGCTTCCTAGGTAGTTACCACTGGTTGTGAGACACTTTCAGGCTCGGGGAGTCACAAATACACACTGTTAGAGTGACAGGAAGGGGGTGGCAACCACTGGGGCTTCAGGTTGCGACCAATTAGAAAGTTGAGCCATCCGGCCAATGCTCCCCTTCTCACCAAGCAAAGGCAAGGCTTTGCATTCGTCATCTCTCTTCCAATCTCCTCTACAAGATTGCACCACCCATTTAGTTAAATACTGCTCTTGTATCGTGTTATACAAACTCTCCTCTATCATATGTATTTATTTCGCTAATAATCGGTGGTGATTACTGTTGAAAACTTAATGTGTTTATTTAAGGTAAATAAGGACTTCCTCCATGCATTTAGTTAAATACTGCCTTTGTATCATATTATGTAAAGTCTCTTCTATCAGATATATTTATTTCACTAATTATCGGTCGTAATTACTGTAGAAAGCTTAATGTATTTATTTAAGGTAAATATACCGTATTGGCCTGATTTAGACATACAGACTCTGAAAGTCATGATTAATTTTGTTGTTGTTCTATGTAGATGCTAGGGATCGGGAGTACAATGAACAGTTCATAAGTACTGAGTTCGAATCCCACTTTTTCGGTTTCTGAGTTTCTTAATCTTATCCATAATGAGGAATAGTGTTATGCAGAGATGATTGGGGTGAAATCTATTAATAGTTATCGATCACCCCTGGATTTCTTTACTTAACTGTGTTACTGTATTACATTGAAATAAAAAAAAAAAATTAAAAAAAGTTAAACATCCTCCCAAAACAGAATAACTGATATCTCTTTAAATACACACACCCTCTTTTGACATATCTACTACAATCTACTTCTATGATGCCAGTTGGGTGTAACATGAATCTGGTCATCGAACATAAGCATGTTTATGTGAATTCACACATGCATGTGTTAAACTGCATGGATTCTATGCAAACATCCTAGAAGAAATGTCTATCATTTCATTACGCTCATTTATACAACAGACTCGCACTGTTGTGAAGCCAGACTTCGTGTAATATTCATTTTCCTGAGACTGTATAATGTCTTGCAACTTGTGATGCTAATCATGCATTAGGGTTCGTGTGTTATAACTGGATCTTAAATGAAAAGCATCACTGTCGAAGAAATATTTTTTTAAGATTTACCCTTTATTCTTTAATTTCAAGCATTACTTGGGGGAAGACAACTGTCTCTTCTTGTTTGTTGATTTTGGCTTTCTCTCAATGTGTAAGTGCATCACAATTAATAATTTGTAGTTACATTTCTGATAATTAATGTTTATGTTGATATTTTCGTGGATGATGTAGGAGATTTGAGATACTAGTATATATAATATTATCACAAGTGGTTTATGAATCCGAGTATCTGGTGATACAGAACACGAGAAAGCAATAAATAAGAGATTAAACGTCTGGTGTGAAGGCCCTAAGGCAGGAAATGTACACCTGAAAATAATCAGGGTTATAGCGGTCTGATGCAACCAACATGTAGGAAGGTTTAACTTTTTAGATTGATCCATCACTTTAGTGAATTTACTAAATACTAAACAATACTATTAACCCTGTCCCTGCTGCAGCCAACCAGAGATGCCATAAACAGCAGTATATGTGCATTATCCATGAGGGTGAGGGTTAATAGATCTTTGATTGAATTATAGCTTTACCTTGCAGAAGAGATATTTCACCCATACAAGATGAACTATTGATAGAACATTTCATGCAGAGTCTGATTCTATGCCATATTGAACTGATAAGTATTTGTGAATTAAAGCTAGACTGACTTTTATTTTGTATTTGACAAATGATAAAATATTAAATGAAATATGCGATATTGTCCAAATGGTCATCATTATAAGTAAGGATTACTTATTCTGATATTTCTGGCAGACAAAGTTCCACTATAACACCACAATAGTATGAATCGAGTGTGTTAACTAGCAGTCGTCAACATGAATGTGGTCATATTTCTTTTTGCTTTGTTATATTAATGCAAAAGGACATTACTCAAAGCTGTCCCACTGAGTTATCCAGGATTTCAGAGTGGTACAACTATGATTTCTTAGAATTCCTTCACAGATCAGTTGATGCAATACAGACCAGATAATTTATGTTCTGTAACCTTAATTCATATACAGTGTCCCCTCTATATAATGCTGAAGTTGGGGTCCATAATAATAATTAGCCCTCTGCCTGCTGGATTAGGCACATACACTGCTGTTTATGGCATCTCTGGTTGCCTGCAACAGGGAGAGGGTTAAAAGTCCACAATAATAATTAAGACAACAATAATAAATAAGACCACAATAATAGGACCATAATAAGAAACATTAAAGACCTCAATGATAATTAAGACAATAATAATTAAATCTATAATTATAATAATTAAGACCACAATAATAATTAAGTCGCCCAATTGTAATAAAATCCATAATAATAATTAAGTCCACAATAATATTTAAGACCACAACAATAGTTAAGACGGTCTGTTAAGACCACAATAATAATTAAGACCACCTTAGTAATTAAGTCCATAATAACAATTAAGTGTGGGTGACAGTGTGGGTGAGGAGCTCAAGTGACTCTTGGATGGTGTTAGAAATACTTCAGCCCAGTAGCCCTGTGTGGATACAGAGTTCTCCTGCAAATTACTGCAGTACTTGAGATCCTCGAGTGGAAGCACTTGATCCCTCCGTAGCCTGTCTAAACTTCCTGCTACCAGTAGACTGGACACAAGAGTAGCATTTCCTGACCAGGACTATGTATAGTACACTTGTACGTCCATCCTGTGTGGACAGCTGATGGCACTTGGTGGTCAGAGGTGGGCGGGACAGGGTGGGGCGCTGAAAGAGAGAGAGAGGGAGTAGAGAGTGAGAGAGGGAGGGACGAAAGTGAGGGAGA